>SNQJ01S0070866.1:0-10457 GCA_010110895.2 Picea sitchensis
GTAGTGTGTGAACAGGGAAAAACCTCTAGTGATATTGTGTTTTATCTTTAAGGGAATCGATAAATGTGTTTAATGAGTATCATAGTTTATAAGCACATTGTTTCTGAGAAATGAGTCAATGGGCATTGTGCCACTCATTTTCATGTTCGTTTTTTCTTCTCAATAACACTTCATCTTTAAAAATATTATTCACAAGCATTAGTGGTTATTGTTTACAAATTATATTGGTAGAGTTCAACAATTGTTATTTAGTTGTTATCATTGTTTTGCTTTTGAGAGGTCAATATGTTCTCTTTGAGAAAGAACTTCAAAACCATATGAAAAAGAAGTGACTTTCACTGCTGACACAAACGAGGATAGGATTGAACCAAGAACATGATGAAGAACTTTTATAGCCAATGAAACGTTATTTATAGAAAAAGGTAAATTAACAATGCATAAAAAAAAATATTTCTTATTTTAAAGAGATAAATTATACTATATAAACCATAGCCTTAAACCTCAAGCCAAATCTATCACACTTCGATTTTATAGTTTAACTACCAATCAAATCCCCCTACAACCATGCTATAGATTTCATAACTTAAAATTGTAATAACTAACACATCAAAACATTCAATTTCTTCTTTATTCTTTGTTTATATGTATATTCAACTATAATTATTTTCAAATGCAAAAATATTTAAGGATTTTGTATGCATAAATAAAACCCATTAATATTTCCTCTAAACAAAATGCATATTGAGAATATGGTAGAAGGTATAGTAAATAACAAGAATAAAATTTCCTTTCATGTTTTTTAAAAATGGAAATAGAAAAGTTGATTTTAATTTATAAAATAAACATGATTAATTAGAGATAACTATATGTCTTATTCTAATTAATTTATAAATATCAAAATTTCATTGATTTAAGAAATTAAGTTTAGGTTTTCTCTTAATGAAGCACAACTATGAAATAAATTTAAGAAGCAAAATTTTGAAATACAATATAAGAGAGGAACCTGAAATGAAATTAAGAAGTAAAATATTTTATTAAGAAGTAAAATTTCGAAAAAAACATAAAATGAAATTAAGAAGCAAAATTTTGAAAGCCATGAGATTGAAACTTCATGAAGAAGATGATGGATTTTATGTTAATAATGCACAATTATTTTCATTAATGAAAATAGATGGCATTGTGTGCATCCTTGGTAATCAAGATCAAATGTAATTTAATCCTTTTAATTTTAATTTTTTTAATTTGGTATTTTTTTTTAGATTATAACATTTTGTCAAATCCATTATCTACTATTATGAGCAAATAGAATGATTAAATTAAAAATAAAATAAAAATTAAGTATATATTTTTAAAATATAAAGTGATTGAATGTTTTGAATTTTATGTAAGAAGTTATGGAGTTGATTTTTGGATTGATCGCTTACTTTGTACTCGATACCATCTTCAAAATGGAAAAGAGTGCTTGGGAGTTCCCTCAAGCCTTATTTCTAAGGAAAAAATAAATATTAAGTTAATACATTTTTGTGCAAAACATCATAATACTTTATAAAAAAAATTGGCAAATTAATAGAAAGTCAAACCGATACCATCCTCAAAATGGAAAGCAGTGCTTGGGAGTTTTACTTCTAAGGAAAAAATAATATTAAGTGAATACATTTTTGCGCAAAACATCATAATACTTTATAAATAAATTTGGCAAATTAATACAAAGTCAAACATTTTTTTCTATTAACTGTAAAGTATAATCCTTGCTTGGAAGGGACTAACAAAACATTGAAAAAAGAAAAAAATCATTCACTAAATTCAAACACAATTGTGATTTTAAATTTATTCAAATAATTTTGATCTCTAAAATCTCAAATTCGATATACAAAAAGACGAAATTATTATATATAAGAAAATCATATTTTAAATTTATTCAAATAATTTTCATCTCTCACATCTCAAATTCCTATATAAAAAAGGATCAAATATTTATATATAATAAAATCCTAATCTCATTAACATTTTGATTTTGGAAAATATTTAGAAAGATCAAAGAATGAACTTCAAACCACCTCCATTTAACATATAATTAGATATATAGCCTCAAGGGTTAGCTCAAGTGGTCTTGTGCCAGACATGGGATCTATTGGTGGGTGTGAACATTGGGATCTCTCCCAGGTGTCCAGGTTAGGTGGGTCATGGGTTCGCCTCTGCCAGTCCCCAGGGTTAGGCCCCATAATGCAGGCGTGTCAGACCTTGATACCCACCTAGTTTACCATCCATGAATCATGGGGGGTATAAGCGTTTTCCACTATATATATATATATATATATATATATATATATATATATATATATATATATATATATATATATCTTGATCCCAGGGTTAGGCCCCATCACAGACCAACGGTTTACCATTTACCATCCATGAATCATGGGAAGTTATTACATAAAGTCTACATGATTCAAATTGTCCACATCTAACCAAAACATTATACAAAGTTTACTAATATCCTTTGGAAAAATATTCCAAATATATCTACTAAAGTAAATCCTATAGAAAACACTTAATATATTGATTGCTTTAAAAAACATATACTAAAGAAAGGTGTGCAATGATTTGTTTTGTCTAGTCTAGTGTTGGTGCACTAGTTCTTGATCTACGATATCCATAGCTTCTATCATCTATATCATTGTGTTCTCATCCTTGTTTTCCCCTTGTTCTGACGTCATTTGATTAGAAGCCATCAAAATGTGCATCTTTGTTCAAATTTTCTACTAGATTTTTTAGAATATTGCACTTAGCTGAATCATGGGGAAGTTATACATACATAAAGTCTACATGATTCAAATTGTCTACCTCTGACCAAAAAATTATACAAAGTTTACTAATATCCTTTGGAAAAATATTCCAAATATATCTACTAAAGTAAATCCTATAGAAAACACTTAATATATTGATTGCTTTAAAAAACATATGCTAAAGAAAGGTGCAATGATTTGTTGTTTTGTCTAGTCTAGTGTTGGTGCACTAGTTCTTGATCTACGATATCCATAGCTTCTATCATCTATATCATTGTGTTCTCATCCTTGTTTTCCCCTTGTTCTGACGTCATTTGATTAGAAGCCATCAAAATGTGCATCTTTGTTCAAATTTTCTACTAGATTTTTTAGAATATTGCACTTAGCCTCAAGGATGGTCAATTGTTGCTTGACTTGAAATTTAAGAGTGTTCATAGTTTCTATTATTTGTGTTAGACAATGTTGTTCATATTCATTGAATTTGGTGATGAAAGAAAGAATAGAGGTTTTGTTTCCCTCTACCATATCTTCATTAGACCTTAAAATTATCCTTAGCTCAAGTAAATCGCAATGATCCACAATGTGAAAATGAACTAATGAAAATAAAGTTGAGGAATGACTAGCTTACAAAATTAAACCGAAAAGAAAAGAAAGAAGATCAACTAGGCTCCAAGTGAAGTTATCTCTGTTAACGGGCAGTGGGCCTCTGGAATGAGACATATAGAAGAGATAAGGAGAATTTCAACACCACTTCCTAGAGTCACAGGGGAAACAAATATTTACCAGAAAATGAAACTAAACAACAATAGCATAAGCACAAAGTGATTGTGGGTCATACAAAGAGAGGAAATGAAACCAAAAGTCTACTTGTGAGCCAAGGCTGAGGTCGAGAGAAGACCAAGTGAACAGCTAAAATTAGAGCCAGATCTTTTAGACCTAAAACTTTAATTCTCAAAAATCCAATTTTGAGAATAGGACAACATATCTAGAAAAATAGGGATACAAATGACCAATATCTGAGCTCTAAAAATACTGAGCGGAATAAGAAACAACATAGAGAAATCCAGACCGAAGACCAACCCAAAGAGAGATATGCAGAGGAGCCTTATGTTCTCTCACCTAGCTGAAAACCAACAAATCATTATCCCACTTGCCTTGGGGAAGATTAAATCCATGGTTTCATTACCTTCTACCCATGTAACCTTAGACATATGTGAGGGGATGCTAAGTCTCGTTGTGTTTGTTTCTTTGTCTTGTGGATGAGCTCGCACATGAGGGACACATGTTATATTATGATTGAGGTACTTGTCATTAAATTAACATGGGAGATTATGGAATGAATTCAGTAGTTAGGAACCATTTACCCAAAACACCCTCATATTTAGTTTTATTTCCATATTAGCCATTAGTTAAAGGTATTCAAAAAAAGATAATGTACAAATTCTTCTATAGACTGCATGTCCAATTTGAAGATCATATATGCATGCTTCGAATAATGAGACTATTATAATGAAATTATGTTATTCTATATAACATTGATACAAAATTATGTTATTAGTCCCTGCCAAAGGCGTAGAGGGACTATAGTGATCGATAATTCGTTGACTTCATATTAGTTTTCCCTTTGACCACAAATATTTGCATAATATCTATTGTTGGATCTAGGGAACTAAAAACATAGATTTTTATATAATAAAAAATACCAGATATGTCATGATCTGATTGGGTAACAGATTGGAGGTCTTATTGTCATCTTCGCTATTCCCAATGTTTTATATGTTACCATATCCAAAAAATTTAATCATATATTGTATTTCTGAGTTGTTATTAGTTCCCTATTTTTTTCTTGAAATGTTTGGATATCCAAGGTTTTGAAGATAGATAGTCATTTTTATTTTTATTTTATAACTTGACTTCATATTAGTTTGTCTTTTGAATACATTTTGTTTTTACTTACATAGGTTCTTTCGTTCGAACTATTGTTACTAATTTTATTTTATTTTTATAAAATTATATAATCAATGTTTTTTTTGTATGTAAGAGACCTGTCACTCAGCAGACGTTGCATTCTTTCTTAAATGCTTACAGAGTAGTTCTGACAGACTTAAATGTTTACCTAACATGCTTCACAGCCTTAAATGTTTACTTAGCAAGCCTGTTACAATACATTTTCTTCCGGGTTTTTTTTATAGACAATGTTCTCTGTAGTCAATGTGGGCAATATTGTTCTTCAGCGACATTGTTGGTTCACTGGTTCATGCTTGCTTCTTATATGTTCACTGATTTCTTATTTGCCTGTTGTTGTTGTTCTTATTTTCCTGTTGGTGTTGTTGCATTTTGCACGCCTGGGGTTCTGTAACCATGATTGGAACTACCCTTATGGCATTCCCCATTGATGGGCGAGTTTGGGTGTTGTGTTTATTTTTGCTTGATATTTGCAGTTTGCAGGTGGAAAATTTGACTACTAGGGATGCATGAGTTGAAATCCTCGTACAGAACATCTTTGTAAAACAATTTCCTTTTGCGATGCATCACTATTTTTGTGATGGAGGTAGGTTCTGTGTCGAACATTGGCCTTTGGATAGTCCTTCCAGCTTTGAATTTTTCCTGACAGGTCTCACAGCGTGAACTATTTGGTTAATAGTTGTGTTGCAATACATTTTCCTCCGAATTTTTTGATACAATCTTGTGAATTTGGCCAATATTGTTCTTCGTCGGCATTCCTAGTCAACTGGTTGGTGCTTGGTTCTTTGTTCGTTGGATGTTGCTTATTGTTGTTTGATTCAACTTTGCAGGTCTTGAGTCTTACGGTTTCAGTCGAACCTTTCGGTGCTTCTTAACTGGGTTGTTATTTGTTGCTTGCTCTTGTTTGCTTAAGCTTTGCGATGTTGGGGTGTTGCATCTGCAGTTGGATCTGTTCTTACATTGTTTTGTAGTTGGCTCCCAAGAAAATACTATTAAGATAAAATAATATGCAAAATTTTGCAATCGATGTAAATTGCATCTCTTACGGCTTCAACTAGTACTTGTCGGGCTCCAACTATATTTCATAGCTGACGATGTTTTTTCCATGATTAATGTCTTCCTATGGATTCATAGTTATTAGAGTAAGTGTTGTTGTCTGAACGATGAAGTTATTCTCTCCCTTTCTTTTTCCTCTTGTAAACTTTCCCGTTTTTACCATTTGTTCGTGTTTCTGGTTCTATACTTTTCCACGTTTCTGTAGTAGCGGGTTCCCGGGGTGGCCAATTGACAAAGCGTCATCTCCATATATATCTTCACATCACGAGTCTGGTCGGCCATCGTTTGTTTTCATATTTATCCAATTTCTTCTAAACTTGCTCGTTTTTCCCTTTTGTTCTTACCCTCTATTATGTGTTTCTGGTTCTATACTTTGTCACGTTTATGTGCTCGCGGGTTCCCGGTGTGGCGAACTGACAAATCGTCATCTCCATCTCTATATTCACATCATGAGTATGATCGATCGTCGTTCGTTTGCATACTTAGCAAATTTTATGGACGTGGGTTCGCAGATAGGTGTTATCGAAGTATGGTAACTCGTGTTCGGGGTATACATCTTGCACCCAGAACTTTTGTTCTCTACAATTCGACCCTGGACTCTTCGAACTCGCAACCTTGCCTCTACCTACAATGAGTTTGTCTGTCCAACCTGCCTTTCCATACTTAGTCGAGTCTTCAAAGTTTCACGGGTTCATGCATTCTCGGGTTCAGAAAAGTTTAAAAGCATTTTGTCACTCCCCTCCATCTCCACCACCTTCTGCCCTTCCCAATGCACATTAATTATGATTTTAAAAGTGACAAACGACCAGACAGGTTCAAAAAGTTTGGCTTTAATAAGCAGAAAGCTCGAGGACATCTCCCATTAAAATGCATAAACATGCGAATATTATGGGATTTGATAAAAAAAATTGCTTGCATTTTGAATTTGCAATTTTTTTTTTGGCTATTTTAGTTTTTTAAGAGAATCATCATAGTAACAGTGCAATATTGTACTACCACGCTGCCATCCATGAGCATGTCATCCATAGAGGTCTTGATGTCATGTCCCTCTTTAATATTGTGCATATGTTACAGGTTGTCATATTTGAGAATCTGCTCGGATATGGGAATGTTATTACGTGTTGTTAGTCACTATTCAGCACACATATTTGAAAAGATTGGCATTAATAAGCCAAAAGATTGGCATTTTGAATTTGTAAAAAAGTATTGGCTATTTTAGTTTTTTAAAGGCATCATCATAGTAAAAATGCAATATTGTACTACCACACTACCATCCATGAACGTGTCATCCATAGAGGTCTTGACGTCATGTCCCTCTTTAATACTATGCATATGTTACAGGTTGTCATATTTGAGAATTTTCTCAAATATGGGAATGTTATTACGTGCTATTAGTCACTATTCAGCGCACATATTCGAAAAGATTGGCATTAATAAGTGAAAAGATCGAGGGCATTTGCCTTAAGACGAATTAAACCAAAATCTACGGAAGATTATACTGTCATTCTCCAGCGTTGATTTTAAATACTTATTCCCATTTCTCTCTATCATCAAAGAGTTGGGATTTAGGGTGCCTTCGTTCTAATGTTCCTGGTAATGGACATGTAAGACAAATTAGAGATGTCATTGAGGCCCAATTGAAATACGAGAGAATGGTTTTATGTGACGTGAGCTTTGAGCCAAAAAAAAACTCTGTTAGCCATCAGAACCTCAGACAAGAAAAAAAAAACAAGTATCTTATGATTGGTGTTCTCCCTATATTCGATGCTTTGGTTGGTTGAAAGGCCTGCCTGGAGATTTGCTTGTTGTCCTTGTTTGTTTTCTATCTGGGAGTTGGAAGGGATTTTCAGGTCACCTACAAAATGATCCTTCGTTAAAGTATATAGTTTCTTCTAACAACATAGATTTTGCAAGTGTATCAAATTTTGCAGAGCAGACAAGAATTTGTCTTTCGTCAGAGGATTCGCACTTACTGTGGCTTGCAAAATGGTCTGTAATATTCAGAAACGACGCGAAATATTAATCCACTCATGAATGTACTCACAAGGAAATTATAGATTTGGATCGTCATGAGTAAGAGAAATTGTATGGGTGGTTCAAATGACATACTAAAATTACAGAAGTTTATATTTCAAAATTTGTTGACCTACTTCTGGGTGTGGTAACAGACTTGAAAGAAATCCATATTCTTTTTCAAAGTTTGTTCATTTTCCTCTGGATGTAGTTATAGACTCCACATACAATCAATTGTCTATCGCTACTGCACATTTTTTATTTTACTACTCCTACGCATATGATTGCATCTAGGTCGATGGGCTTGCACCTATATACACGAATATTCCCCTCCTACTTGAAGGTGGGTATATAACCAGGGAACAACGGTCTCAAAACTTTTTAATCCCTACATTGACATGTAACTCGAAAAAGTTAATGGGAAGGAATTCTGGATAATGGACTTTGCAACACTTTCTGAGGATTACTTTATACTACCACGTTCTGCAAGAAGTTTTGCATGTTCAGGTAATGCTTTGGTTTCTGAAAATCACCTTTTACTACCACCTTCATGTAATCAATTTATTTCATTCTTTAGAAGAGACCTTAGTGTAGTGGTGTGTTTCCAGATCTGTTTCCACCTAATGTCAATCTTCGTGTTGTTTCCCTTACTTTAGATAAGGAAAATGCATTTCTTCTATTGCAGTTGATGCGATATTTGAAAAAAAAAATGTTCAAACCATACAATTTCTTATTTTTTAAATATAGAACAATGCATTTTTTAACAGACGGTTGTTCGAAAAGTTTTAGGCATTGTTTGGGATTCACGTCCTTCAAGGATGTTAATTAATCACAAAATTAATATTGTTTGTGCCAATGCAATTGAGTCATCGTCCACTATGTCAATTGCATTAACACTAAAATGTCAGATAATAGATGTCTGACATGTACCTAATGTCAAGGTCATTATCGCACAGGACACCCAACGTCCAAAGATTTATGGACTCAAAGCAACATTGTAGATTTCATGAGAAAGCAACACTAAAGATGATGTTCTTTGCAGGTCTGACAATCCTGCAGTTTAAGTGCTTTGACAATGACAACCCTACTTGTTCACTGCATTGTCGCACTGCAGTCAGTAGCATTGTTCCCATTACCACCGCCAATGTCAATGTCTGAAGCCGAAGTTATCTGGAGCCTGGGGTCACCGCCTATGTGGACGCATGGAGGTGAAACTACCCAGAACCTGGGATCATGACTTCTTACACTTGACATTAGTATTAGTAGTGATCAAAATTTGATTGTATGTCGAGTCTGTTACTGCATCCATTTGACATAGAAACTGGTTGTCTGTCAATTTCTGTTGTAACTTTGGCATAAAACATTCTGTAATTTTAGAATGTTGATTCAAACACACATACAGTTTCTCATGCTCGTTGGTGTCTAATTTTATAGTTTCCTTATAAGTGTATTTGGGCATGGAGTAATATTTGGCATCACTTCCGAACATTCCAGACCTTTTTGTGGGCCGCCATGTCTACCACCCCTATGACAAAATATATATTCTAATGCGATCTGTGGCATTTGATACACTTGCTAGACTTGTGCTACTGGAAGAAGTTGTGTACTTCAACAGAGGAACATTTTCCAGCTAGCTTGGACGTCCCTTCCAATTTACCGTAATAAAACAAAGAAGTTCAACATACAAATCTTCAAGCAGGCTTTTCAACCAAACAGATGATCGAATACAGGGAGAATAGCAGTCACAACATACTTGAATTTATTTATTTTGTCTCAGCTTTTGTTGCCTAATAGGATTTGTTTCCGCCAAAGCTGTCGTCACATAAAATGACTCCCTCGACTTTGAATTGGGCCTGAATCGCATTTCTAATTTGTTTGGGATGTCAATGGTCAGGAACATTTCAAGGAAGGCACCTTAAACCCCAAGTTTTTTATGACAGAGGGAAATTAACACTTAACAAAGAATGGAATGTTGAATAACCAGCCAATGCAGGTAGGCCATATCTAGAAGAGACAAGCTATTCAAAAAGATGGGATAGATCTAGTTGGCAGCACCAATGAAGTCCAAGACCCGAAATTGATATTCAACTCGTTGTTTTTTTACGAATCAAGCATTTGATCGTCAAGAAGACTGCCCACAAGCTTCAGTATTGTACATATTTTTTTTGGTTGGTGGTAGCCAAATCGTAGTCATTGTGGAAAATAATCTCAAATATATTTTGTAACCCATCTTATTTGAATATAGAATGTCTGTGTTTTTTTTTAATGGTGTTTTCCAATCTATGGTATTGCTTTTCATTTTATTTAGTACCTTTTTTTTGTGTGTCGTTAAACATAGACGACAAGCTTTTCTTTATGTTGCCCGATACTTCAATTAAAATAAAGGCTACTATGTTCGTTCCTTACATTTTACATGGAAGAATAATTTGTCATAAGCCATACTTATGTGGCGCCCGCCTTATACTTAAAGAAAGATATTGGAGGATTCATCCTGCTTTCATCCTTCGGGTCCCGTGAATAGAATGAATTAATGACTATTATAATAAGGCAACTCAAGTGTTGACGTCATGTTCTTGTTCAATATTTTACATATATTGCAGCTTCTTCTATTTGATAATATTTGTGCATATACAA
>SNQJ01S0070866.1:10467-48970 GCA_010110895.2 Picea sitchensis
CAACGAATTTGTGAACCGAACAACATCCTGCAAATTGGAAGATGATTTACATTTGAACCAGAAATAATCTATTAATATATACTAATATGAATACTATTGGAATAAATATAAAAACTTTATCTTGGCCAAAAAAAAATATATATATATATATTATTGTTTTCAACGAATTTGCAAACCGAACAACATTTTGCAAATTGGAAGATGATTTACATTTGAACCAAAAATAATCTATTAATATATACTAATATGAATACTATTGGAATAAATATAAAAACTTTATCTTGGCCAAAAATTAGCCAATTATCTGGCCACCGGGTCCCGGGTTTGTGGTATCTAACACCTATGTCCCATGTTCCGTCATATACATCTTGCAGCCAAAGAACTTCTGTGATTTGCAATTTATGCTTTTACTAGTGAGAACTCACCAAGGGTTCGAAAAGATTGGCATTAATAAAGGAACAATAGATTTTCTTATGTGAGATACTTAGCCCTTTTCCCCTTTTCTTCTTCCCGTCTATTATCGCTTTCTGGTTATATACTTAGTCACCTTTCTATGATCGCAGGTTCCAGGGTTGGCAGGCTGACATATCTTCATCTCCATCTATATCCTCACATGACGAGTTCGACCAACAGCTGTTCTTTTCCATACTTAGCCAATTTTATGGCTGCGGTTGTCGAGTTGGCGCTTTCGAACTCTGTTGCTTCTTGTTTCGTTATATACATCTTGCACTCAAAACTTCCGTGATTTCAACGAAATTTGTGAACTGAACAACATCCTGCAAATTGGGATCGTTTTAGCATTTTTCCTTGACCGATGAGCTTGGTAAAATTAATCTCCTGGCATAATTTGAAATAAACGAATATATATTGTGCGATGTCTAGTGGAGCTATCATATCAACAAGAGGCCCTTAAAATTCAAATTCGTCGTTGTTATATTTGCAGTCATAGAATTTAAAAAAAAACTATGTTTTGTTTACTTCATTTTTTTTTAAATAAGAGATTTAACATCCTTCAATAATTTTATGTAATTAAATTGTACAATATCAATATTTAATATTAATAATTTAGTATTTTGAAATAAATTTTTAGATAATGTTAAATAGTTGATAGGGATCACCATCTGTAAACAATCGCAATCTTGAGCCCACCAGCCTTGGAGTCTGTCTGTCAATTTGTATATCGCGGAACTCTGAGTGCCTTTTGGAGGACACGGAACAATAGAAGTGAAATGTTGAGCCAGCCAGCCCGCAAGTACACCTGTCAATTTGTATATCATGGAACTGTGGGTGCTATTTGTAGTACACGAAACAATAGAGCCCCAATTTTGAGCCCGTCAGCCCGAGAACCCGCGATCCAAAAAGTGGCTAATTATGGAATGAAGGATTCGTACATGCTTACGAACTCGGTTGCTTCTTCCATGATATACATCTTGCAATCAAAAATTCCTTGATATACAATTCCACCACGAACTCCTCAAACTCGCAAGCTTGACTCTACGAGGGTTCACAAATGTCTCAAAGTATCTGTCGCTGCCATCCATCCCCACTAACTTCGTGTCCTTCCAAATATACATTAACTATGCTCTTACTAGTGACATCTGAACACACTGGCACGAAAGAATTGGCACCCGAACCTCTGCCATATACAAATTGACTACCGGACTCTGACATCGTCCCCTCTTCCGTGTTACACATTATGCATTCAAATGTTTCTAGCTATACAATTTGACCGTCGAGGCCTCACATCTTATGGGGAGACCTTGTCACCCTATTTTGGATCCTCGCATTGGCGGGTTCACGAAATCTCCAACTCCTAGTCATTGTTTCCTGTTCTACCCATCCTCGTACTTCTCGAGGACCAACCATCCCTACAAAACTTATCCAGAAACATGCAAAGAAGATCTTGCCAGGTAATGGCAAAGTTATCAAAAATTTCAATATATTAGCGAAAACAAGTTTGGGCCAGCGTTTCCCTATTCCATACTTGGACATTTTTTCGATTGCGAGTTCCCGGATTGACGACCTCAAAATTGTCTTTCAAATCTTCTGCAACTTGCAAACAGTGCCCAGAGTTCCACAATATACAATTTGTCCATTGGAATGCCCCATCACGAGCCCAGTCGTCCATCGTTTTTCCTTTCTATTGCTTATGGATTTCAACGAAATTTGTGAACCGAACAGGATCCTGCAAATTGGAAGATGATTTACATTTGGACCAGAAATAATCTATTAATACATATTAATATGAATACTATTGGAATAAATATAAACACTCTCTTTTAATTTTTCCTCTTTTCTCCCCCTCTATTATCCCTTTATGGTTCTATATTTAGTCGCATCGATATGATCACGGCCTCCTGGATTCGCAAATTGGCAGCTCTTTATCTATACCTTCACACCATGAGCCCGACCAACTTTGGTCCCTTTCAATACTTAGCCAATTCTTTGTTCACCAGGTCCTGAGTTTGCGGTATCCAACACTTATGTCCCATGTTCAATCATATACATCTTGCACCCAAAGAACTTATGTGATCTGCAACTTATGCTTTTACTAGTGAGAACTCACCAGAGGTTCGAAAAGATTGGCATTAATAAACGAATAGTAGATGTTCTTCTGTGAGATACTTAGTCCTTTTTTCCCTTTTCTTCTTTCCGTTTATTATCTCTTTCTATTTATATACTTAGTTTCCTTTCTATGCTCGCGGGTCCCAGTGTTGGCGGGCTGACATATATTCATCTCCATCTATATCCTTACATGACGAATCCGACCGACCGCTCTTCTTTTCCATACTTATCCAATTTTATGGCTGTGGTTGCCAGGTTGGCGTTTTCAAACTATGTTGCTTCTTGTTCCGTGATATACATCTTGCACTCAAAACTTTTGTGATCTACAATTCCACCGTGGACTCTGTAGCCCTTTTTCCCTTTTTTGCTTCCCGTCTATTATCGTGTTTTGGTTGTATACTTAGTTTCCTTTCTATGATCGCGGGTTCCAATGTTGGCGGGATGACATATCTTCATCTCCATCTATATCTTCACATGACAAATCCGACCGACCATTGTTCCTTTCCATACTTAGCAAATTTTATGGTCATGGTTGTCGGGTTGGCGCTTTCGAACTCTATTGCTTCTTGTTCTGTTATATACATCTTGCACTCAAAACTTTTGTGATCTACAATTCCACCGCAGACTCCTCCAACTTGCAAGCTTCACTCTACCGCGGTTCACAAATGTTTCAAAGTATCTGTCATTGCCTTTCATCCCCATTAGCTTCCCCTCCTTCCTAATATACATTAATTATGCTCTTACTAGTGACAATTGAACACACTAGTACAAAACAATTGGCACCCGGTCCTCCGCTATATACAAATTGACTATCGGATTCTGACATCGTCCCCTCTTCCGTGTTACAGATTATGCATTCAAATGTTCTGAGTGATGCAATTTGACCGTCGGACCCTCACGTCTTCTGGGGAGACCTTGTCACCCTATTTTGGATCCTTGTGTTGGTGGGTTCACGAAATCTCCAATTCCTAGTCAATGTTTCCTATTCCGGCCATCCTCGTACTTCTTTCCAAATATGCCACACCAAAGGTTTAATACTAAAACACCATTATGCAACAACCGTGAGTATCGTCATTAATAAGTAGAATTCTTGAGGACTAACCATCTGTACCAGGTAATGGAAAATCTATTACAAATTTCAATATATTAGCGAAAACAAGTCTGGGCCAGCGTTTCCCTATTCCATACTTGGACACTTTTTCGATTGCACGTTCCTGGATTGATGGCCTCAAAATTGTGTTTGGAATCTTCCGCAACTTGCAAACAGTGCCTGGAGTTTCGTGATATACAATTTGTCCGCTGGAATGCCCCGTCACGAGCCTAGCCGTCCATCGTTCCTTTCAATACTTAGCCCCAAGTTGGCAGTATCTCCATGACATTCTACATTTATTGTCTATCGAGTCCGCCCTTCTGTTTTTTTGATTGCGGGTTCTCGGACTGGCGGGCTCAGGATTGTGTTTCCAATGTTCCATGACTAGCAAATAGTAACCGGAGTTTCGCGATATACAATTTTTCCGCAGGAATGCATCATCATGCCCTCTTCCATGTTACACGTTTTGCGGTCAACACTCCCAAGAGATACAATTTGACCCTTGGGCCCTCACCTCTATTGGTTGTATCTTGTAGCCCTATTTCGAAGCGTCACCAATCGCTTTCGATAATTAGCCATTCCTTACTTGTTGTTCCCTATCCCTGCCACCTTCCTACTTCTCTTTGGAAATGAAATTGGCAAGCTTTAATTCTAGCACTTCATTGTGCATGAACCTTAAACATGTCATTAATGACCGAAAGGGTCCGTCGTATACAAATTGACCGTCGGACTCCCATATCATCCCCTCTTTCATGCTACACATTTTGCATTCAAGTTCTGAGACATAAAATTTGACCCTTGGTAAGTCATGTCTCCTTGGGAGCCATTGTCACCCTAATTTTGAAGCCCATCTGAAGGCTTTCCATACTCTCCCATTTCATGGAATCTCTTTCACGGTTCCTCGAGTTGGCGGGTTCATGAAATCTCCAATTCTTAGGCACTGTTTATTGTGCCCGACCAAGGTTTAATGCTAATAGTTCATGCAACAACCGTACAAACCTCCATTAAAAATAAAAAGTGTCAATTAGACAGTGAAATTTAATTAAAGCTCGACTCCTTGAATTTAAATTAATTTATCTTCTCTTATTTTCACTTTTCTGCCTAGAGACATGTAGAAAAGATCTTGCCACGCAATGCGATATATATTACAAGTTTCAATATATTAGCGAAAATGAATCCGCCCAGCCATTTTTATATTCCATACTTGAGCCACTCTTTCGATTGCGGGTTCCCGGATAGGCGGCCTCATGTTTGCACTTCCATCGTTCCGTGTCCTGCAAACATTACCCGAACTTCCGCGATATACAAATTTCCCTCTGGACTGTCCTGTCATATCCTCTTAGGTGTTATGCGTATTGCACTCAAAAACTTTCGAGACATACAATTTGATCCTCGCGCCCTCACCTCCAACAGTTATACCTTGAAAGCCTGTTTTGAAGCACGCCCGATCACTTTCAATAATTAGACACTCCTTAACTGATCTTTCTCATCCCCGCGACCTTCGTACTTCTTTCTTAATATGCAATTAGTAACCTTTCATGCTAACAACTCACCATGTGGGAACCATCAACATTGTCATTAATGAGCGAAACGCTCGAGGATATCTCCAATTAATACGCATTAAACCAAGATCTGCGGAGAGTTATATTGTCCCTTTCGATTGTTCATCTCAAACACGGGTCGTCGCGTTGGTTCGTTCAAGAAATATCCAATGCTTAATCACTCATTGTCGTATCCGCCATGTTCGCACTTCTCTGTGTGCAATTACTAGTCTTTAATGTTAAAAACGCATCATGCAATAGTCGTCGAAATTGTCATTAATGAGCAAAAGTCTCGAGGAGATCTTTGATTCACACGCATTGGACCAAGATTTGCGCAATGTTATATTATCCCTTCCAACTCTTCATTTCAATCATCGTCTGGAGCAAACAAATGTTCTTGTAAACTTATGGCAGCAGCTCGATAGCGTTTTTGTGGAGATATAGTGAATATCTTCGGATGTCAAGACAAGAACTTCCAGTGGTCCAGGGTATACTCTTACTATTCATCTCGTTCCGCCCACAATGAAATGATTTGGACCTCTGGAATCGCTCATGCAGGCTACGTCCCTGAGGTTTTTGAATGTAAGGAGGTGGTCCCTTGGTGTGCCGAAAAATATATTTCAAGCCAAAGAATTATTCCACTGCGCGACCATTCTCCTATTTCTTTGTCACCTCAGGTCTTCCGCAAGATGTTGAAATTGTCGGAGCCAACATTGACTTTCAAAGGACAAGACTGCAAGCAGTTCCTATAAAAACATGATAACGGGTTGGACATCTTAGCCGAGTTCCTCGAAGACCCGACAACACTTCCTGAAGATACCACAAAGTTGCAGGTAAGTTTCTTTAGAAATCCATTCCGGGAAATTGCTTGGTTGTTTACAAGAATAATGGGACATGAATCCACGGCAAGCATTTCCCGTATAGTTATTTATATTTTGTACTTCACAGTCAAGGAACAATTCATTTTCTATTGGGGGAAGTTAATTTCCATTGAAATCTGTTCCCAGCTGTCATGATTCAAAGAATCGAATAAATTTTATATGTCATCCTACTTGATTTTTGCAATAGTGCATTGTTGTCCATTTCCAAAGTTGTCTCTTTCCAAGAAAATAAATTGTGGATTCGACCCAGTAACATTCTAATACCATGCCCTATGGAGGCACAAGGCCTCCCATTTTTTTTATGAATTTTTTAATGACTTTGTCTCAGTTTTCAAAGATTTATTGTTAGGGAAGGATGCTCCCCAGATGTCTGGCCAAGCAACCAAGTTTTTGAACAGGAAGGGGACACTTGAACAAAAGGAAAATCACAATGTACTATTGGTCTTTGGCTTCAAGGAAAATCTTGCTTTCCTTCCATGCCACATCGCGAAAAAGATGTTTGTTACAGAAATAGAAAGGCAATACAACCCCTGGTTGCATTTTTTCCATGACAAGAAAAAAAAATAGTTCATTCCTTTGCCCTGGAAAGTCGGCAACTTCGTGTGAAGAAACGTCAACAAGATTGACGAATTCGTAGGCAATTTCAAGAACTTGAACCTAACATATGCTGAAAGGCTAAAAGGGTTCGACCCTAATGGGATTTTTCGAGAACATTTACTAGCATTTGGCTTTAGTAGCTCTTTTATCCATAGACGCCTGACCGAAGACAGACACAGTGATGACAACAATCCTGCTGCTGGTGATTGCGACGTAGAGACATTATAAAACGTGATTGAATTGTACAAACAACAAGGAAAATTATCCAGTGAGAAGAGTGTCCAGTCCCCCGCCAACACTCCCAAGAGCACGACATCATGGAGCATCGCTTCAATGGCCCACCCCAATAAGAAAGCAACCCAGAAATCTTCAAACAGAGGAGGAGATAAGAACCTCCTCGCACAAAAATTGATTGTTCTCACAAAGTTCCCCTGATGAAGAAGAGAAAAAACATTGTAGGAAAGGTGGACGAACTCGAAATTGAAAGTGAATAGATGCAACTTGAAACTGAAACTGAGTACATGCACAAAGTTGTCCCGTCCGTAGACACGATTCACCATAGTTCCGCAATGGAAATAGTTGAGACCGACATTTTTTACGAAGATGAATCCTTCATATTTCGGAGCGCTATTTTTCACAGCCAATCTAAAAATATGGTCATTGAAAAGAGAGATGTAACAAATAAGAAAGACAGATCTCGTACAGAGATTAACTTTAGGAAAATGCGGTCGTCCCAAATCTCCCTATTTCACCGCGTAATCAGTGATGCTCTTGATGATTCCATTGTAGGAATTGAAATGGAGAATGCCAGACTGAAAGACCGCATCAAGGAATTTGAGGAGGCTTTCATTGCTACCCCGGAGTTTGCCAGTCCTTTAGCAAAAACCATGCCTTCTACCCCTGCATCCAAGTTAAAATTATCGTCCAACCTCCTCGCATCGTGTAGATCCCTTGTAGAGAATAACATCAAGAAAACAATGCAGCTAGTTACTGAACCCTGGGAAACATCACAAAATATAGCTTCTTTTCGAAAGAGGGAAAAGGATTTGCACGAACATTTGTAGACGAATTTAAAAAATGATCAACATTTCTATGAACAGATGTTGACACCTTTTGCCAACCATGCCATCAACAGCTCGGATCTGAAAAGAAGAAAAGAGGATCTCCCCACCCCAAATCGGATCAAAAAATTAAAAGCATGCTGGCAAAAGAAAGTTAAGAACGTGCAGCTCATTGTCGAATCATGTGAACAAGACATATCAGAAAAAGAAGAATTATTTAGAAGCCTGACCCAAATAGACTTAGCTGGAAGTATCAACGAGGTTCAAGACCCAAACTTAGGCCTCAAATCCTTGTCAATGACCAAAGAAGACTTCTATGAACAACTTGATATTTTAAAGGGGTTGTCTTTAGAAAAGTTTTACAACATCCTTGAATATCGTGTAGATGAGCTCGAGAACTAGCTACTGGACTATGTAGCACACAATGAAGAAATTGAACAGGCTCTACATAGTATTTCTATGGATCTAAGGAAATTAGAAAATGAGCTTTTCGACATAGAAATCCAGGATGAAATCAACTTGGCCCCCATGAGAAGCTACATTGAAGAATGGTTCCAACGGAGAATGGACAACCTCATCGAGGAAGGGAAACAACTGGTTGGCACGATTCCAACGACCATGGACGACAGCAACAAAAATGCATCGGCTTCATAGTAAGTCTATATTGATGTCATCTTGTTTTCTTTATCAATCCAGTTATTCTACCTCTTTAAATAGAAATCTCTAACCAAAGGCTCATAACTTCCAATTTATTATTTTCAGGTATTCCTCTCTACCGTTGCGCAGTTCTTATTTCTACAGTCCTAATTCTTGTACTTATTTCTTTTTATGGTCTGCGGGAGCCCCAATCCCAGTCTATATGACAAATGCATTTAAATTTCTAGAAATATGGAATAGATTCCAGAAATAGGTAATATACATTATTAATTTTTGATAAATTTCAAAGAAAACTATGTTTGATGTCAGGAAATTGTGCTTGTTATATTTGAATGTTTAATGTGTGTGTTTCCTAGTCCTTTTTTCATATTTGATCAATTTCAAAGAAAACTATTTAGGAAATGCTAAAAAAAAATTCGTTCAACTATTTTGGGTCTATTATATTTGAATCCAGTGGCCAAAGTCATCCTCTGCATGGATACCACATGTACTTCAACGTGCATTTATTCCCATTCCAACCTGGCAAGGACTACGCTACCATGCAACACTTTTTCTATATAACATTGACACAAAAGTAATAACATAAACTAATAATTATGACATAAGTTATTATTTATTTTCATGTTTTCCCCTCACCGTGTTCTTTCTATAATATGTAATATATGCATTAAGATATATGCAAGTGTGATGAAGCAAGTGGTATTAAGGTAAAGAATAAGTGTAAAAGTAAACATGTGTATATATACAACATGAACCATCTTAATCCTTTTATGAAAATAAATTTGCATGATACGAAAGCAATGTATTATGTCGACATTAGTGACCAATTAGTTTAGGAGCATTGATGTGGTCGTGGACATTAGTGGGCAATTAGTTTAGGAGCATTGATGTGGTATGTATGACTTTTTCATGTGATTTTTTCCAAGAAGGAACATTAGATTGGGTTGCTTATGTTATATATCACATTCACCTTGTTTGCAATCTCAATGGGCACCATAAGCTAACCAAATTTCATATATGCACATGCTTGCGTTTTTTTAGACCTTTTAAAATGTGTTTCACTAAAAAAATTAGGTGCTTGTGGGAATAGCCAGTGCCAACATTATCCCTTTTCAGATTCCTTGAACACTGCAATCTATAAGTTCAAATATCTTCCAAACACTTCATTGTCATTATAGACCTCATTGTTTCCAACCTTAACACACACGTTTTACATTCCATAGAAATGCAATGATCAATTACCTTCCTAAACTCCTCAACCACCCACTTCTCTTTATGTTCATCTATGAGATTCTAGTTTTCTTGGCCATCGTCCCCTTTCCTAACATGTGTGATGTTGTTGCTGTCTCCAAATTATCGCCATTGGGGAATAACATTGTATCTACTTTAGGCGTTGCTAGTGACATGTTAGGCAGAACAACAATGGCCTCACCTTTAATGTACATATATGTCTTCATAACATGCTTGCATATATAGTGCATTGGGCTAGCTCAAATGGTTGAGTCATTTGAGCTTAATGCAAAACGTCTTGGGGTCTATCCCCTAGGTCAGTTGCCTCTATTGTATGCCTCACTCAATGTCTCTATAAGGTTAGGTGCCATAATCAGGGTCAATGTGTTTGTACTAGGTGTCATCTACATAATTTAAGGAAGTTCTTAGGGGCTTCCCCATGAGGTTTTACTTGGAAAATAAATGTTTGCATATATTTCCTCTGAAGGCATCCGAGCATTCGCAATATGCCATTTTTAGTTTTGGATTCCACATAATGTAGAATACATATGATTGTCTAGTTTGTGACTTAGTATGCACAACCTCGAGGTCAATAATGTCATAAAGGCCATCAATGTTTAGGATATTCATTGCACTCTCATGTTTAGTATTCTGAATGTGCTTTGCCACATTTTTTTAGCAAAGTTGTTTTCTTCACCAACACATAAAATCGATAGCAAGAGTGTACTTACAATGTAAGTTTTCCAATAAGATAATCCATTTTGTGTAAAGAGGCGATACAAACCTCCATTAACATTGGCATTACCTTAATAGTTATTTGATTTGTTTAATGCTTGTTATAACACCAACACAAACCAAGTGATAATGCCAATACAATCAACTCACCTCCCTATGAAACTATTGATTGATGTGATTATGGCAGGACTTAATGATAACAATATGTGTTGTTAGTTTGAATGTTGAAAGTTCATGGATTCTTTGACCCACATACCCACAAAATAATCGTTATTGGTATATACTAACATTGACAAAATATCTTTAATAAGGTTACTTAGTTAGTGGTGACTCCCATTGATCTTTGAAATATTATACGAAATTTGTTTCCCCATAGAAGCCACGATAGAATATGACCAATTTGTTCACGATATCCTCAAGTGATAAGGACAAATGCATCATAGTCCCCAACAACTTGTTGGAGAAATTTATATTTTTGGCACACTAGTTCAGTGGGAGTTAACTGACTAGTTCTATTTTAGACTTTCAAATTTTAGACCATCATTATTATGCATGCATTCCTAAGATAGGATGTCATTGCCTATATGAGTGAATATCACTCACTCATTGAACAGATCATAATATGCATTGATTCTCATTCTTCATATTGTATCTCTCTTGCTTTTCTTGATAAGCTTTGTTTTTGTATGCTTTAGCTAGGTCTCTTGTGCAGGTTTCCATGAAACACTGACATGGTATCAGAACTGAGCTGCTTGGAGCAACCCAGACAAGCCAGAGAAGAGCAAAAGAGGATTTAATTATTGAGTAAACCTATTTTCCGCCATCGTCGCAGCCTATCCCTATAGAAAGCTGCAACAATTGGAATCGACGTAGTCTATCCATTGTTGGGGTGTGACGGTCGCACTCACACTTAAGAAAAAAAAAATCAAGAATCGTCGCAACCTATACACAGCCAAGGTGTGACATTGTCGCATTGTACTCTTCACTAGGGTGCGACGATTCAGTTTTTCACAATCGTCGCACTTTATCCTTCTCTAGGGTGCGACGATTTAGCATAGTCGCATTGTATCCTTCTTTAGGGTGCAACGGTTCAGTCTGTCGTCTAGAAAATTGGTTTTCTGCAGTAAAATAATCATATCTCAAGATCCACGATCTGGGTCGGGCTGAAATTTTGACTAGAGACGTATAACATAGGGATTCTCATGCTCACCAAAAATATCCAAACCCCTCATCATATTTTAGGAGATATAGTTGTTTTATCATATCAATAGTTGTCATAGGACCATCTATCATATCTCAGAATCCACGATCTGGGTTTTCAAGATCTTTTCAGAATCAATAACAAGGATGAAGATGATGCAACTTATTCAATCAAGTCTGGTGATAATACTCACATTGTACAAAAATTTTGAATGGAAGTCGAAGGCCGCATTCAAACTCAAAAGAAAAGGATTGTATAATTTGACGATGGCAACAGAAACATAACCTACATCCGC
This sequence comes from Picea sitchensis, assembly GCA_010110895.2. Lineage (NCBI taxonomy): Eukaryota > Viridiplantae > Streptophyta > Pinopsida > Pinales > Pinaceae > Picea > Picea sitchensis. The sequence continues at coordinate 22,321 of SNQJ01S0070866.1, forward strand.
ACTTGAGAAGACCAAATGGGTGAACCGTAAGGATGAGGCCACATGACTACTTCTTGAGTTAATCTCCATTGATTTATGGTTTCATGTACCACCTCAGAAGGACTCTTTGGAAAATAGGATGATATGCGAGGTCATATGCTTGAGGTAGAGTTGAATACCTTAGACCCTAAAAGTTTTGATAATATACATGATTTCTTTACTAAGTTTAAGTCTTTGATATTGAGCTTGGGTGAATGTGGTATTGACAAGTCTACACAAGAGAAATAACTAATTCTAATAATCTTGGCCAAGCTAGGACCAGAATACCTTGTACATGCCTCCAATTTCCATTCTAGCAGATGTCTTTTGGGAGCAAATTGGAAAATGCCTATGATGGCTCAGTTCATTGAGTCTCTCACACAAGAGCAGATAAAACTCATACACAAAAGCCTCATGAAAGATCCCAAAGTACATGCACTCACCATTCATGATGGAAAAGGGTCATCCAATCAGAAATCGAATATGAAACAAAAGGAGCTATTACATCAAGAGTCAAAGGATATTCCAAACCCTTCAAGGATTCTTCAAGTTCCAAAGATTCTTCAAATTCAAAAGGGAAGAATAAGAAAGGAAAGAAGTGCACATATTGTAATAAACCAAATCATGAAGAATCTGCATGCATGAAGAAGCAGATCGATCTTATGACACGGGTACTTCAAAAGAATAACCTTGGAGACTTAATTCCTAAAGGAGCCAAGAAGAAGAAGGAAGAATATCATGCGCCTAAGAAAGGTAATCATCATGCTCTGATTGCAATTAATTCCTCATATGATTCATGGATTATAGATTCTGGCACATCACATCATATGGCAGCTAAAGAGGAAGTTTTCACTTTTTTGAGTTCATGCTCTGGACCTCCTATTATCATGGGGGGTGATACTCCAATAGCAGTTACAGGAGAGGGAAGAGTGGAACTCCCTAATGGAAGTTTTGAGAATGTTTTACATGTTCCAAAGATTTCTATAAATCTTCCCTCAGTTTATCAGATCACTCAAGCAGGTAAAAGGGTTGGATTTATAGCAGACTCAGTTATTGTACTTGACATGCATGACAGTTCCATTATTGCAGTTGGTGAGGTAGATCACAAATCATGGTTGTATAAGTTCACTAAGTTTACTGACTATGACTCATCTTTGTTACTTACACATGCTAATGATAGTAGTAGAGTATGGCATGAGAGATTTGGTCATTTAAACTTTAGGTACATGCAACGACTTTCCAAGACAGGAATGGTCAAAGGCTTGCTAGACATTCACTTTTCCGAAAGGGTTTGCGAAGGATGTATTCTTGGCAAGCATTCTGAAGAGAAGTTTGAAAAGGGGAAGGCAAGGAGAGCCTCCTCTTCCTTGGAGCTTGTTCACAATGATCTCATGGGTCCATTTCCACATATGTCCATCAGCAAAGCAAGGTATGTTCTTACATTTATTGACTATTACTCACACTATACTTGGGGTTTATTTTCTCAAACAAAAATCTGAATTTTTTTAGCATCTCAAAGACTTCAAAGCTCTAGTAGAGACACGAACTGGGAAGAAAATCAAGATCCTCAATACAGACAATGGGGGGGAGTATATCAACAAATATGTTCAGAATATTTGTCGTGAAGCTGGTATCCAGTTGCAGCACACAGTTCCATACACTCCACAACAGAATGGAGTTGTTGAAAGGAAAAACAGGTCTCTCAAGGAGATGACCAGTTGCATGTTGGATGCAAGATTGCTTCCTTCTAAGCTTTGGGTTGAGGCACTTAATTGTGTTGCTTACATACAGAACAAAGCACCTCATAGATCTGTTGAGGATAGGACACCTGTTAAGGCTTGGACAGGTGACAAACCGGATGTCACACACTTCCACATCTTTGGATCTAGAGCATCGGCCCATATTCCTTCTGAAAAGAGAAAAGCCTTAGATCCACGGAGAACAACTTGCATCTTTGTGGGATATCCTGATGATGTGAAGGGGTACAGATTGATTCATCCCTCTACAAACCAGCTCATCATTGAACGCAATGTTCATTTTGAGGAGAGTCCTTTGCATGCACCTCCGGTGCAACATGCAAAGACTCTTGTGCTTCCATCAGTTCCATACATCAAAGATGATGATTCCACACACTCAGATGCTACATATTCAGACACATATTCAGAGGATTATGTACATGCATATGAGCAGGTAGTACAACCAAATGAGGAGCTAGTGTTAGAGCTTCATCAAATGCTCAAGTGGGCACAGTCCACACTTTAGGCAATACGAAACCATGTAGGGGATCCATTGGATTTGAGGAGGGCTCGATTTCATCATGTGGAACCTTCTCATGTACTTTCATCTTATGAACTAATGATGCCCATGCATTGTTATATGATTCAATCTTCTGATCCACATACCTACAGTGAGGTTGTTGGCAATCCATTATGGGAAGCATCCATGCAGGAGGAGCATGGCTCTCTCTTAGAGAATCAGACTTGGGGTCTGGTTCCACTTCCACCAGGGAGGAAACTTGTCAAATGCAAATGGGTCTATAGGACCAAGAGAGCAACAAATGGTCAGGTGAGCAGGTACAAGGCCAGATTAGTTACAAAAGGATTTCAGTAGATTCATGGGATAGATTATGATGAGACCTTTGCTCCTGTAGCAAGATGGACTCCATTTGCTTGGCTCTAACCATTGCAGCAACCAAAGGATGGGAAGTTCACCAGATGGATGTGAAGAATGTTTTTCTTCATGGTGACCTTTCAGAGGAGATCTATATGGAGTATCCATAGGGGTTCATTCAGAACTCATCTTTAGTATGCAGACTGAAGAAGTCTCTCTATGGCCTCAAGCAGGAACCTAGAGCATGATATGCAAAGATGGATTCTTACTTGCTTTCACATGACTTTGTTAGATGCAAATATGATTCTAATGTTTACATCCTGAGGAATACTAACTCTGTGATGATTTTAGTACTCTATGTTGATGATATTTTGATCACTGGTAGCTCTGCTTCAACCATTGCTTTGGTCAAAGATATTTTGCATGACAATTTATCTATGACGGACATGGGTCCACTACACTTCTTTCTTGGTATTGAGATTAGTCAGGATGCTTTCATCATCAAAATTTCTTAGGCTAAGTATGTCAGGGATCTTCTGGATAGATTCCACATGACAGACTGTAAGTCTGCACCTACACCCTTCTTATTTGCGATCAGACTTGAGGATGGTGGGGATACACCATTAATGGACAACACTTTGTATCGACAATTGGTGGGGAGTCTTTTGTATCTCACCCACACCCGTCTAGATATCTCATATGCAGTAGGAGAAGTTTCCAGATATATGAAGGAACCCCGTGATCTGTAATAGAAGGCTTCCTAGCGCATCCTCAGATATGTTCAGGGCACCATGAGTTATGGGATTCACTATGAAACTGGTTGTGCATTAGAACTCATAGGCTTCACAGTTTCAGATTGGGCTGGTGATAGCACAGATCACAAGTCCACGTCCGGGTACACTCTCAGTTTGGGGTCAAGCCCAATTTGTTGGTCAAGTAAGAAGAAAACAACCATTGCTTTATCTTTCGCAGAGGTCGAGTACAGAGGAGTAGTCAACTGTGTCATTCAAACACTTTGTCTTCAACACTTCCTTATCGAGCTTGGTATGCAGTTTCACTATACGACTATCATATGGTGTGACAATCAGAGTACACCGACATTTACAAAGATCCATTACAGTGACATCGAACCAAACACATTGAGGTCCACATGCATTTCATCGGAGATTTAGTACATGACATGATCATTGATTTGCAATTATGTCCTTCCCCTGAACAGACTGCCAAAATATTCACCCAGATCATCACTAAGCATAAGTTTCAGACTTTGCGAGATCGTCTTGCAGTGAAGAACACAGTTGCCTAGCAACAACTGCCATTTTCTTCTTTTGACGCATTGTGTTTTGAGGGGGGGGGTTGTTCCCATGTGGTTTTCCCTCTTTCCTCATTTTTATTCAGTGTTCATTAGTTGCATTGTACATGAGTACCTAATATGGCCTATTAGTCGGGACTCATTTTTTACTCCATAGTGATGTTCAGGGCGGGTGTTGGAGAAATTTCTATTTTCGGCACACTAGTTCAGTGGGAGTTAACTTAATAGTTATATTTTAGACTTTCTAATTTTATACCATTACTATTATGCATGCACTCCTAAGATAGGATGTCATTGCCTATATGAGTGAATATCACTCACTCATTGAACATATCATAATATACATTGATTCTCATTCTTCATATTGTATCTCTCTTCATTTTCTTGATAAGCTTTGTTTGTGTATGCTTTAGCTAGCTCTCCTATGCAGGTTTCCATGAAACACTGACACAACTTGAACATATCTTAATGCTTTTTATTGTTGTGAACATAGTTGACAAGTTTCTTTGATGACATTGACATATGTGGCAAACAAGGAGACTTATCAGATAATTGAAAATGTCACTAGGGATGAATGAGTGATTTAATAATTAGTTGAAATAACATTGAGAATATAGACACAACAAAATCTGAGAAGAATAAACAAATAGAATTGAATGGACCTATATTTCCATGATCTATGTGTGTGTTGGTTGTGGAGCCTGATTATCTTCATGATTCAGAGGTCTTGTTTTCAACCGTGTTTGGACCCCATTTCTTGATGGGGGGGATTCCCCCCCCCCACATCTCTCACCAGGCAGGTCTCGGAGAGGTGGTGAGAAATTTTTGAGCCCCTCCCTAGTGGGGGTTCGGGGGAAACGCTCCCGAAAAAGGTTTATTTGGGAAAATTGCCTTGTAAAATATTGTAATTTCGTAGTCAATTTGGATTGTTCATTGTAAGGTTGCAAATCTGACGGTAGAAGTTATGTTAGGGTTTTTTTCCCTAGTAGGAAACCCTCTTTTATGAGGGAATTATATTGCAACTGTGTATGTGAATGAATATTGTTGTATTCTAAGAGAGGAGACTGTGAGAGAAAGAAGAGGAAATTACAACGGGTATGTTGTAGGTTGTATCCCTTCATTTGTTGGATAATAATAAAGGAAGGACCTGGAAATTTCTCTCGTCAACTTAGCCCACTGAATGAACCACGTATAGTTGTGTCCCTATTGTAATGTGTATCTTCTGTGTTTTATTTCCGCATCTATTTTTATTTTATTGCTCTGCGATCCTATTTTTCTAATAATTTGTATCAAAGCGAAAGGTAACTCGCAAGAAAAGAGGGTTCCTGATTTGAGTGGGAGCAATGGAGGAAGATGGAAAGTCTAGGGTCTAGAAATTTAACGGCCAAAACTACCATTTATGGAAGATGTAAATGGAAGATTATTCATATCAGAAGGATATTTACCTACCATTGGGCAGAAAAGCAAAGCAGTCGGCGAGTATGAAGGACGAAGAATGGGAGGTTCTTGACAGAAGGGCACTGGGAATGATACGGCTGTGCCTGGCAGTGTCGATGGATTTTAATATTTCGAAAGAAAATACAACTGAGGATTTGATGGAGGCATTGGCTAAACTATATGAAAAACCCTCGGCTTCCAATAAGGTATTTATAATGAAGTGATTATTTAATATGAATATGTCAGAAGGTGGGTCTATTGCTAACCATTAAAATGAATTCAATATGGTTACTAATCAGCTAAGTTATGTAGTAGTGAAATTTAACGAAGATGTTAGGGCCATTCTATTATTATGCTCATTGCCAGAAAGCTGGAACGATTTGGTCATGGTTGTAAGTAACTCTCTCTCTGGTTCAAACAGTCTAAAATTTGATGATGTTGTTGGTGCTATCCTTTGCGAGGAATTGCGACGAAAAAATACAAGTGATACATCAAGTAATGTGTTGATTGTGGAGAACATGGGAAGACAAAAGGAAAGAGGAAAGATCTCAGGGAACTGCAGAAATTCTAGGAATGGCAAATCCAAATCCAAACTAGGAAAGATAGAATGTTGGAATTGTGGGAAGAAAGGACATATGAGGAAAGACTGCAGAGCTCCAAATAAACAAAGAGATGGACATCAGGAAAAAAATCAGGAAGCAAATGTAACATGTGATGTGTTATAAGATGTGTTGATTCTTTCTTTAGATAATATTATTGAATCTTGGGTAGTAGTTTCAAGGGCTTCATTTCATGCCACACCCCATAGGAAATATTTCCAAGAATATGTTCAAGGTGATTTTGGACAAGATTATTTGGGTGATGATGAACCATGTCAAATTGTTGGAATGGGTAAGGTACATATAAAGAAAAAGAATGGAAGCCAATGGTTATTGAAAGAAGTGAGACATATACCAGATCTGAGAACAAATCTAAATTCAACAGGGCAGATGGCAAGTGAAGGTTGTATATCTACATTTACAGATAAGTCATGGAAGGTCACTAAAGGATCACTGGTAATGGCAAAAGGAGAGAAAGTAGGTACATTGTATTTATTTACTGGTGATGCTAACTCTTCTATATCTTTAGCTTCTACAGGAGTGGATACAACATTGTGGCATCATAGACTTGGACACATGAGTGAGAAGGGGATGCAGATACTTCACAAAAGGAATTTGTTTCCAAATCTTAAACAAGTTGATTTAGATTTTTGTAAGCATTGTGTTTATGGAAAACAGAAGAGAGTCAAATTTCTTAGAGTCGGAAAGGAAAAGAAGAGTGAAAAGTTAGAGCTTGTGCATACAGATGTATGGGGACCAACTAAGGTATCATCTCTTGGTGGATCTTGTTATTAGTTTAATTTTATTGACGATGTAACTAGAAAAACTTGGTTTTATTGCATTCGAAAAAAATGGTGTGTCAGAAAGGATGAACAGAACAATCATGGAACGTACAAGGAGTATGATATTGCATGTTGGGTTGCCCTTATAGTTCTGGGCAGATGTTGTATATATTGTTGTTTACTTAATAAATAGAGGGCCTTCAAGCTCCTTGGATGGTGGCATTCCAGAGGAGGCATGGGCAGGTAAAAGGTAAACTACTCATTTTTTAAGACTTTTGATTGTGAAGCATTTGTCCATATTGATAAAGAAAATAGAACGAAGCTTGAGGCAAAATCCAAGAAGTGTACCTTTATTGGATACAATGTTAATTATTTTTGTTATCACTTATGGGATTATGAAAATAAGAAAATCATTAGGAGTAGAGATGTGGTATTCAATGAAAAGTTCATGTACAAAGATTAGTGGCAGGGAAAGAAACATGAAAAGGAAAACACAAAATACACAGTGCTTGATGAATTCAAAGAAAATGAAATTCCAAAGGTACCAGAAAATCAAAATGTACAACAACAGGAGCAGCAGGAACCTCAAACTTCTACAAGTGTTGTTAGCAAATCTACCAGGTTAAGTAGACCCCATGAACGATACTCTCCTTCATTGTATTATATATTGTTGACTGACTTTGGTGAACCAGAAAGTTATGAAGAGGCAAAGCAGGTAGACACTAAAAAGAAGTGGGAGAAAGGCATGTAAGAGGAAATGGACTCCTTAGTAAATTACTAGACTTGGGACTTGGTTCAATTACATGCAGAAAAAAGAGCATTGCAGAATAAATGGGTTTACAGGTTGAAGGAAGAATATGGAGGTAAAAAGTAGTACAATGCTAGACTTGTTTTAAAGGGGTTTTCACAAAAGAAAGGTATAGATTTTGATGAAATATTTTCTCATGTTGTTAAAATGACTTCAATTAGGACTATTTTAATTCTTGTGGTAGTAGAAGATTTGCATCTTGAACAGTTAGATGNATTTTAATTCTTGTGGTAGTAGAAGATTTGCATCTTGAACAGTTAGATGTAAAAAAAAAAAATCTACGTGGGGATTTGGAGGAAGAGATTTATATGCAGCAGCCACAGGGGTATGAGGTCAAAGGGAAGGAAAAATTGGTATGCAAGTTGAAGAAGAGATTTAAGGAAGTGGCATTTGAAGTTTGACAGGTTTATGACAGAACAAGGTTACAATAGATGTCATTTTGATCACTATGTTTATTTTAAGAGGCTAGAAAATGGAAGCTATATTATCTTGCTATTGTATGTAGATGACATGCTTGTTGCAGGGTCTAACATGCAATATATAGATGCGCTCAAAAGGAAATTCGCTAATTCATTTGTGATGAGGGATTTGGGTGTTGCAAAGAAAATCCTTGGTACAAGAATAACAAGAGACAGGAAAAATCTCAAAATTGACATTGTCTTAGGGTGAGTACATAGAGAAGGTGTTGGAGAGGTTTAGAATGCAGAATGTAAAACCAAGTAGTACACCTTCGGCCAACCATTTCAAATTAACCAAGGAAATGTGTCCCAAGAAACATGAACGGATAGAATACATGTCCATCATCCCTTATTCATCATCAATTGGCAATTTGATGTATGCAATGGTGTGCACAAGACCAAATATTGCACATGCAATGGGAGTTGTGAGAAGGTATATGAACAATCCAAGGAAAGAACGTTGGTAGGCAATAAAGTGGATTGTCATGTATTTGAGAGGTACTACTACTCATGCATTATGTTTTGGAGGTTCAAACATTGTTCTACAAGGATATGTTGATTCAGATATAACAGATGATAAAGATAGCAATAGGAGCACCACAGGGTATGTTTTTACTGTAGGTTGAACAACAATAAGTTGGATTTCGAGACTGCAAAAGGTTGTTGCACTTTCAATAAGGGAAGCAGAGTATGTTGTTGCTACATAGGCTAGTAAAGAGATCATTTGGTTACAGAGGTTTATGGACGAATTGGGAAAGCAACAGGAGAATTACATGTTGTACTTGTACTGTGACAACCAGAGTGCCATCCATATTGCAAGGAACTTAGCCTTCCATTCTAAGACTAAGCATATACATATCAGGTACCATTTCATACGATCCGTCTTGGAAGATGGACAATTGATGTTGGAAAAGACACACACTGGATAAAATCCTACAAACATGTTAACAAAGGTAGTAACTAGGGAGAAACATAGTTCCTGCTCAGTTTCAGTTGGCCTTCAAGCATGAAGGTGAAGATGAGAAACTTTCGAGGTCCAAGATGGATCATAGTCTTGTAGGTACATCAGCAGTGGAGTTGTTGTGATCAATCCCTAAGTAGGAAATTGTTGGTTGTGGAGCCTGATTATATTCTTGATTCAGAGGTCTTGTTTCAATCGTGTTTGGACCCCATTTCCTGACAGGGGTTGTGGGGGGACTTTCCCCCTCACATCTATCGCCAGGGGGTCCAGGGGGGGTGGCGAGAAATTTTTGGGAAAATTTTCTTGTAAAATATTGTAATTTTGTGGTCATTCTGGACCATTCATTATAAGGTTGCAGATCTGACGATAGAAGTTATGTTAGGGTTTTTCTTTCCCTATAAGGCAACCCTCTTTTATGGGGGAATTGTATTGCGGTTGTGTATGTGAGTGAATATTTTTGTATTCTGAGAGAGGATATTGTGAGAGAAAGAAGAGGAAGTTACAAAGGGTATGTTGTAGGTTGTATCCCTTCATTTGTTGGATAATAATAAAGGAAGGACCTGACAATTTATTTGGCGGACGTAGCCCACACTGGGTGAATCACGTATATATGTGTCTCTATTGTATTATGTATCTTTTGTGTTTTATTTCCACATCTGTTTTTATTTTATTGCTCTGTGATCTTGTTGTTCTAAAAGTGTGCACATCATCAACAAGCAATGATGAAGGTTTCCATGTAGAGAAGGATGGCCAAACACATCATAGAAATGCAAGCTACCACATTGCAATTGTCTCACATACAACATTCTTTGATATGACCTAGGAAACATGATTGTCATTCTAATGTGTGTCAAAAACCAAGGGTGTACAAAAGATACTACAATGGGACACATAATTTAATGAATACATATTAAATTAGAATAAATCCAATTGTGTAAATAACACCCACATAAATGAAAAATACATTACATTTGTTGGCACTAGACATTGAATCCATTGTGGGGACATTGTTGTGTTTGTTCCCAACAACCTGTTTCACTTGCCACTTTATCATTATGTTTAGCATGAAAGGTTTTTGATTTAGTAGGAACACAATTGCCTTGATCCTTTCTTCCCAATATTGGACATCAAGGGAGTCATCCTCGTGAATTAGATAGTGAAAGCCATCATTTTTTTATAGTCATAATTGTCTCTTTTTGTGAGGAATGCATCACTTCTCATTTTAATTAGAGTATCATCAATTCATTGTCCAATGAGAATATGCATATGCTAACCATGTATCTCCATTATAGAAACACCAACAAAAGGTAGAGAGCTTACTCGATGTGTTATATTTTCTAACAAGTGCATGCAATGATGTTACTATTAGTTTTTGAGTGCAGTATCCACTGGACTGTGCCATGGTAAACCACTTATGTCAAAATGTCAAGATTAGATGTTAGTGATGAGTGCACAGTGTGGTCAATCCAATCCTTAATCGTGTGAATTATGTAGTGGATTTGGCATCCTCTCCTTCTACTTTGTTGGTTTAGTCATTTGTTTTTTAAAAGTCTTTAATATTGCTCATGTAATCCTAGGGGCGATAAGAAGACCATTGCTTGAAAAAAAAATATCAAGTTAGCTCCCAATGAATTCTCATTTAAAATTATAGGTGTACCAACACACTCAACATCATTGTTCAATCCCCATACACACTCCAACCTAGATACACATTCTTGGGATCCCCTTGGGCCAATTTTGAGTGGGCTTGCACAAGCTTCAAGTTGAGGCCAAGTATCAACTTCCATAAGAGGAAATGATATCTTAGTTATGTCACTTACATGCAACCTATATGAAGGAGCATTTTCTTCTCTAGTGCCCTGTATTATATGAGATATGAGGTCCATTCTATTACCTCTTATGGGTGTCTTAGAACTATCTCTCTATCTTCTTTTAATACCATGTTACCGCTCAAGCTCACGTTGAAGGGAAAGTTCTACCCTCCTTAGGAGGGCCTAGGGGCAACTACTAGGCAAGCCACCCACTGTCACCTTGGTGGCCTTGCCTCTCACTTTAAGGCCAAGGAATGGGATTCCTAACCTAAGGAGGGTGTTCCTAATGGTCGAGCTAAGCTAGGTCATGTAGCAAAGAAGGGAAGTTCTTCTAACTTGGCTTTACAAAGACTTTATCAATTCGATACTACCCACTCCGAGGGATACAAATCATGTTGAAAACATGAATAGGTAAATCAAATATTCAATCATGAACAAGCTCAAAACATGTTTAATTTAGACAAGTGTTCTTTCAACATCACTCTTGGAAAATAAGAAACAAGTGTTCAATAGCACAATGAAGCTTAAATCATTGTGTCATACGAGATGTGATGCAAATAATACAAGAAAGTAGGTCACGAATTATGTTTGCAAGTGAAAATCCTAGATCATATTGAGACCAAATGATAAGAGATTGTATGTCAATAATGTAACTATATTCATGGCAACATAATTATAACAAATTTATACCATTCAACATTGATTTTTAGCATGAGAAACATCAATCCATTATGCATCTTTAGAACATTCCACGGTTCATTTCATGTAAACAGTGAGTAATATTTAGCAATACTACCACAGGTTTGTATGCCAATAATGTAACTCTATTGATCCAGGTGGATCTCAGTGCCATCCACCTTTTCCACTAAATCAACATTTCGAGCCTATGGTTTTGATAAACCATGATATTCACCCTTTTGATGGGGAATGGAATGCAATGTCATCTTCATTTGTTAATTACAGATATCATGTCATGATTTCCTAGTGGTTTTATGTACATGCATACAACATAGCGTTAATGCATCGGATCCCATTAGAACTCCGCAGTTAAGCGTGCTCAAGCTAGAGTAGTATTGGGATGGGTGATCGCTTGGGAAGTCCTAGTGTTTTAAATGCCTATGGAATTTTATAAACTTAGTCCAATTGACCCCACATGCATCATGGGAATTGTTCTCCTCTCACTCTCTCATATATAATTGAGGTGAAGGAGGCCCTTTAAGCATGAAATGGAGTGTGATGTAAAGCTTGTTGCGAATGAAGCATAGCCAACATCTCTTTCTTTTCAGAGGTAAGCTACCCCATTCTGTCAATTTGTTATCTACAATGTTTTTCTCTCTTATTCATTAATAGAAGTTGGGTTTCACTGTATTTCTGTGTTCTCTGCTATATTTTTTGTTTTTGTCTCGTTTTGTTCTCAGCGTAATATGGATCAGTGGTATCAGAGCGATCTACTCCTTGTCATTTCTCAAAGCAGGTCCTTGACGAGGTCAAGGTATAGAGATTTGGGTCTCGAGCTAGTTTCACTTGAGGACAACCTCTCTCGCTAGCCCAAGCAACCTCCGATGGAAGAAAAGAGAGACAACATAGTATGATATCCTTTCAAGATGTTGCTCAAGGAAACCCTCGTGCGATAGAGGAATGAGATGATGGACAACTTTGCTCGGATCCTTTGAAGACTATCAATGGCGACGACCAAGGCATCTTCAACAAACAACCATTTCATAGGTGCAACACCCTTCAAGGTACAAGTCAATTTTGAAATCCCCTTATTTGAAGGCCAAATATATGCAGATGCTCTAGAAAAATGGTTGAATTTGCTAGAAGGTTATTTTTCTGTACAAATTTTTTCCGATAGTGAAAAGATCACCTTCGTGCTCCTTAAATCCCTTCCCCATGTCAGATCTTGGTGGGAAGGTTATTGGGAGAGGTACATCGTGGGTGAATCTACACCATTCAGGAGAGAACCCACTTGGGCAGCCTTTGTAGACGCCATAAAGGAAGAGTTATACCTTGTTGGAAACTGTGATGACCAGTACATGAGATGGACAACTCTATGTCAGAAAAGAGACCAAATGGTGCCAAAGTACAATAACATCTTTCATACCTTGCGCTCAAAGTTGGGTATCAAAGACTCTGAGTTGCACTTGATATTGAAGTATCATAGTGGTATGCACATGTACATACAAACAAATATAGATTTCTTTGACATATCCTCACTGGGAGCTGCTTATCTATATGCGGTCAAAATCGAGCATAAATTCAAGCAGCGGAGTAAGCGGGAGTTCGGGTTTGAATTTATGCCACAACAGAAGTATGGAAAAGGCAACCCTAACTCATAGAACGAAGGACATATTGACAAGGAAGGCCAACCTCAAGAGATCTATTCCAAGACGCAGGAAAAGAAGGGTAACAAGAAGTTTAAGAAAAACACTGAAAAGTGGTGTGAGTTCCACAAAATTCCCCAGCACAACACTGATGAATGTCGCTCGAAACAATCATTGGTGGTCGAGATCAAAGAACAAGAATAAGAACCTAACTTAGACTTTGATTTAGAGCATAATAAAGGGACACAAATAATTTATGTAGAAGCCACTACTACCATTGCGGCCACAATAATACAACCAGAAGAAACCGAGGAGATTAAGGAGGGGGAGCACCTCTTCCACTTGCAGATGTGGGTAAAGGGGACTCCACTACAGTTCATTGTTGGAAGCAAGAGTCAGACGAACCTGATCTCATCTGAGGTTGTCAAGAGATTGAAGTTTCTAATGATGCCAAACCCCCAACCATACACCATCGAATGGTTGAGCCAGGGATGAGACATTCGTGTCAACCAACAGTGCCACCTATCTTATGGCATCAAGCCCTTCAAGGATGAGGTAGTGTGTGATGCTTCCCCACTTGAAGTCTGTGATGTTCTTTTAGGAAAACCACATATGTGGAAACTCCAGGCTATCTATGAGTCTCGGCCCCACAATGTCATTGTTACTCTAGGAGGTTAGCTCTACAGGGTACCAGAGGTAGTTCTGATTACTATCTTGGTAAAACAGTGCTACAAAGTAATCTCTCATACCGAAAAGTTTAGCCTCTTCACGTTCCAATCATAAGGTGAACAGAAAGACACTGCGACCACTATAGCCTAAGCCCAAGACGTTTCTATCCAGCAGAAGCAGGTCGACACAATTATAGAGGAACATGAACAAAATGAGATTCTTCCATATGTTCAACATAGCTCTATTTGCCACGACCCTTTTCAGGTGTGCTTGGGGTTCCCACCAGTATCCCCCATTGATATAACTCTTCTTGTTGCATCTTCATCGACAAAGTCCTCCCACACTCAGACCAAGGAAGATCATGCAGCTAGATCTGTTGAATGGACCCAACTCCTCCAACATGTTCATGACATCCTTCCACGGACAAAGTACAATAAAGACATCTACTTCAACAAGGCAAGCAATTCACCAAGGTTCAAATTCAACAGAAGTTTCTCGATCTCCTGAGGGAACTTGATGCAATGGGGACCATTGCTTCCTAAGGGGGGAGGAATGATCCAGGTGGATCTCGGTGGGCATCCACCTTTTCCACTAAATCAACATTTCGAGCATATGGTTTTGATAAACCATGATATTCACCCTTTTGATGGGGAATGGAATGTAGTTCCATCTTCATTTGTTAATTATAGACATCATGTAATGATTTCCTAGTGGTTTTATGTACATGCCTACAACATAGCATTAATTCACCGGATCCCATTAGAACTTCACAGTTAAGCATGCACAGGCTAGAGTAGTACTGGGATGGGTGAACACTCGAGAAGTCCTACTGTTTTACATGCCTATGGCATTTTATAAACTTAGTCCAATTTATCCCACATGCATCATGGGAATTGTTCTCCTCTCACTCTCTCATATACAATTGAGGTGAAGGAGGCCCTTTAAGCATGTGATGGAGTGTGATGTAAATCTTGTTGCGAATGAAGCGTAAACAACATCTCTTTCTTTTTAGAGATAAGCTACCCCATCCTACCAGTTTGTGTTCTACAATTTTTTTGTCTCTTATTCTTTAATAGAAGTTGGGTTTCACTGTATTTATGTGTTCTCTGCTATATTTTTGTTTTTACCTCGTTTCATTCTCAGCATAATCCGGATCATCTGTTCATGAAAACAAAATTATAACAAAGTTATACCATTCAACATTGATCTTTAGCATGAGAAACATCAATCCATTATGTGTCTTTAGAACATTCCACAGTTCATGTAATGTAAATAGTGAGTGATCTTGAGCAATATTATCACATGTTTGTTACAGTGTAAGGCACTCAAATAGTGATGAAATTATTTCATGTCATATTACTCAACCCAAATATCAAACAAACAAACAATGATCCTTCGACGACATTCAAAACAAACTATCACAAGTTTATTGTCATGAGAAGAGCAGATTCAAAGTATGTTGTACAATGATGACATTATGTCATTGCAAACAATGATCAAATTCTTGCATCAATAATGTTTCAAAGTTACCATTTAGTGTGTTCCATATCATGGGAGCAACCCACAATGTTTAAATAGATTATGTGTATCAATATTCAAAGCATGTCGTCCATTGTTAACATCATTTAAAGAACAAATATTAAGAGCACAATGAACATTGCTTTAAACAATGAAGAATACTTCAAGTGATGGCAACAATAACCATAAATTTGATCTCTATGTGATTGTATATGAAAAGTACCAACAATGAAATGTGTTTGGTTGAGATTAGTGTTGCAAGCATTCAATGAAAAGACCACAACTTTGCAGTAAAAAAGTGTTGAAAACCTTCAAACAATATTTTTTTTTATCCAAGAGAATCGATAGACCCGCCAATTATCACTGAGGAGACCAAAGGTCGAGTCAGAGAAACCATGTCATTAACACTATGGACCAAGTCATTCCACCCTTTCCTACATCGATTTGGTTTAGGGGATGTTTGAGATTACAAATATGCCAAAATGTTTACTAAAGGATGATGCAAGAAGATAAAAAATTAACCCTTATGCAGACTGTAAACCATTACCACATGTGCTAAAAAGTAAGGTAACAAGAAATCTCATACATTCATGTGAGTACCAAGAGGGCTATTAGGTTGTAATAATTGCCAATTTCAACACAAACAAGTTCAGACTTGGAAAAGATGGATTTAGAACCAAAACATCAAGCTTTGAAAGAGAGATTTATTGCCCAAAGATGCAAGTCATTTTAATCATATGTTAAGTTGTTGCACTCATTTTAACATCGATCCATCCATATCAAGCATATAAGTCATGAAAGTGGTTCAACGTTGGCATATAAACCCTTGCCAAATAATTAAATAGGAACAAGACTAACATTCACCATATGTTTCCTAGCAATGAACCAAAGCAACCCAATAGAAATGATAAAATTCAAATAATTTGGATTTACTTTATTACTTAGGGTTAGATCCATAAATATAGCAAGAATTCAAACAAGATCCAAACCCTTTTTCAGATAGCTAAGCTAGGTTACTTATGCAATATTTAATCGATATATCATTCAATAATTTATTAGTACAAGCATGATCCAAATCCAACATGATCTAGCAATTAGAAATCAAAACCTAGACTTGGAATCTAGCAATCTTGTTCTACGAATTTAAACCCTTAAAACCCAATATTGCCAAAGAAAATAAAGAGAGAAAGGTTAAATTTTGAATTTTTTGTGAGAGAAAGGAAATTAAAGACTAGTGCCTAAAGCCTATTGGGCCATGGAGTTGACTTATACTTCTTGAGGCTTGGTCCTTGCAAATAATCTTGCGACTCTAGGCAACCCTAAGGTGTACCTAGCGAATTCTCCCAAGAAAATCTTGGTGCTCCAAGATCTATATGGTGATAGGAGTGTGTTACCAGCTCTTTTAAGTAGCAAGAGGTAGCCTCTACACCATCCCAGGGTATGAGATGGAAAGCAAATGAAGCTTTGTCAAAGTCAATACTCTAGTATAGATATAGAAAACTAAAGACTATAAGGAAAACATTTACCTTATGAAGCTCCTCCAATGTAACACTTTGCTCCTTTTATGGCTCCTTGCCAAGTTTTTCAATCCACCTTCACCTGCCACAAATAAAACCTTCTTGCTAGATTCCTCGCAAACATTTCCCCAAGAAATGCTAAGTTAAAACCAATGGCATAGATAGAAGTGATTCAAATGATATCTCTTATTCTCTAAACTCTAATTGCAAATGAGGACAAAGCCTTATTTATATAGAAGATGTGCCCTTCTAGAACCATGTAGAAAACCATGGGTAGATACAATACCATATGCAAAAACAAGGATCACAAGAAACCATGGAACAATACTCAAGTAGTTGCAACAAAATCCAAAAATGAAGGGACACCCTCATAAAATAGTGAGAATGTGACCAAGATACCACACGTGTGGTCTAATAAAAAAGACAAATGTGCGCCCTCCTCAAAGTAATCCAACGTCCCATGATCTAGTCAAATGATGGTCCAAAGATGGAGTGCCCTCATAAAATGTCCACAAACTAATGTTTCAAATTGTAATAATGAAGTATACTCAACCAAAGTAGAGTGTGCCATCCTAGAAGGATAGGGATGTGGCACGTGTGACCCAAAGCAAGGCACCTCATCAAATGTGCAAGGTCCAAATGCAATAACCAAATCAACCCCCTATAACCAACTATAACAACATGATCCATAACCTCTAATAACGTGGTCCAAGTACTTAACTACCTCAACAGACCCCATGTGTGGTCCATGTTAGAGAATGAGGCACATATGTGGGTTAATATCATCCAAGTAGGGGCACCCTTTTGAAGTACTCCATGTGGCACTATGATGACGTGGCATCCCCTTCATAGCTCGATGCACTGTTATGGATCCCAATGCAGTGACATGCATACCAATGAAGTACATGGATCCCAAGGAAAATAACATAGATCCCAATGTCGATAGATATGACCAAATATTGGTACATGGATCCCAATGTAGTATCACAAATCCCAATGCAATTCCATGGATATTGAGACACAATACACTTTTCTCAATGTAGGACACCCACTTGGAGTGGTGGGTCCAACTTCTTCACAAGACATTAGATGATGCACACTTAGTGATTTCTCTTAACACAACATACCAATAAAGGTTAGTTTTAATATTTTCCAAATTTTTACCAAAGGGGAAAAACAGTAACCCTTATACATGTGACAAGTCCTAGGACAATGAGTATTTCCCAAGTCCCTTGGTAAAAGGTAGGTGTTGTGCTGAATAATTATGGAAAGGGGAAGGGAAAAAACTCCATGTGATGACCCTCAAAGTCATTTAATATATTGCATAAGTATTGTGATTTTATTCACTGGATGCACATGCTTAGTATCCCCCTAGACCAATTTCAAGTGGGATTGCATAGGCTTCAAGCCGACGCCAAGCATCAACTTCCATAAGAGGAAAGGCTATCTTGGCTATGTCACTTATAAGCAACCTATACAAAGGAGCATTTTCTTCTCTAGTGCCCTATATTCTATGAGATATGAGGTCCATTCTATTACCTCTTTGGGATGTCTCATAACTCTCTCTCTATCTTCTTTTAGTACCTAAACTAGATGTGTTTGGCTTTGTTTACAAGAGAGACATTTTTTCAGTTTCAAAACACCCCCTCGATCGAACACCACTTGGATGATCACATCCTTTTTATTTCTAGTTATCCCTGTAAACAAGGATGTTAGGGATCTAGCAACCAACAACACCATTCCAATACAATCCACATTTGTTATATCATGAGGGGTCTCTTACTCCTCTTTGATGAGACCCATGTAAAGTTTCCAATTCAAATCCCAAGATAGGGCAAGAAAAACAATAGCCAAGAAAAATATTTTGGTATTGGTTTGTGAAAGGTCTTCTTGGTGGAACAACTCTTCTGAACTCATTCTCGTGGGTAGAATCGGATTTCTATTGGTCATAATTTTCTTACCTGTTGTTGCTTTCATTGTTGATGGAACCTTTGAGAATAATGGCATAACTTTTAGGTTTTTCTTTATTTTCCTTTTTTTTATGGCTTTGTGACCTTAATGTTTGCATCTCCCTCGGGGGTCTTTTGTTTTTCGTCGTAGCCAAGACCTGTCTTGATGAATGGTGACCTTTGGAAACTAAGAATATTGTCTAAGATTTCAATACTCTTTCCAAACTTCGAGATTTTTTTTAATTGATTAGTTGTTTTCTCAAGTTCCGTTCTTAAGGAAACTATTTCAGTTTCTTGCTTTTTGCAACTTTCTTCATTTTCTTGTAGTTGGCTTCTCACCGCTTCTTCTATCCTTTTTGTCTCTTCTAGTTGAGTCTTCAGGATGAAAATTCTCTTCTTTATTTCTTCAAGATCATGATCGTCCTCTTCATATTTCTACAATTGGTCTTTTTGCTTTCTACTATTTTCTCTAAGACTGTCTATTTCTTCTAAGACACTAATGAGTTTTTCTTCAAGAGTCACTTCCCCGTCAATGTCTTCTTATTATTCTTCTGGTTTTTCTTTATTATTGTCTTCACTTTCTTTATTAGTAGACTTTGTATCCATGGCCATGAAGAGAAATTATTATTTTTTAATATCAAAAACATATCCAACACTTTCTTCAGACGAGCTACTATCCTCTCTAGAGTAAAAACTCTCCTTCTTAGTATATTTTCCTCTTTTGTGTCTATAAGATTTGCTTATATTGTTATGTTCTTCTTTGACATTATTGTCCTTATCATCATTGTCTTCCCTTTTTTCATATGGACACTTAGTAGCAAAATGCCCTACTCTACCACAATTAAAACATATGAAGGGTAGCTTACCTTTGTGTTTGTTAGATCCTCTTTTTATCTTTCTCACAAATTATGTTTCTTCTATATATGAGTCATGGTTGGAACAATAACATAATTTGTGTTCTTTTGTCTTCTTTGATGCTTTGAAAGTTGCTCCCTTCCATGTTGGATTTTCTTTTTTTGTCCTCATCTCATATGCAGTGAGAATCCCATGCAGCTCATCCATTATTAATTTCTCTAGATCCTTCATTGCTTCAATGGCATAGACTTTGGCATCAAAACTTAAGTGGAGAGACCTAAGCACTTTTTGCACCATCACTAATTCTTCAACCTCCTCACCAAGTCCTTTCATGGTGTTGAAAATTTCATCCACTCGAAGAAAATATACTACAATAGTTTCTTCGTCTTTCATTTTCAAACTCTTGAATTGTCTTCAATGAGTTTGATGCATTTCCTTCTTCACCTTGTCATCGTCTTCATAGATGTTTTGAAGTTTGTCCCAAATATATTTTGTCGATTTACAATGCATCACCTTGACAAATTTTGATTCTGATAGACCACTCAATATAACATTCATGACTTTTGCATTATGTTCACTAGGCTTATTTTTTATCACATTTGTTGGTGGAGTTGTTGGGGTTGTATAACCATTCACGACTGATTGTCAAATATCAAACCCAAGAGCCATTAGATAATTTTGCATCCTTATACTCCAAAATGCATAGTTTATTTTTTCAAACAATGGACCCTTGTTTGTGAAGAAACCTTCTTGACTAGCCATATGTGCTCATGAGATCTACCTTCCAGTGGTTAGACTGTTTTTGAAGGAACATGCTCTAATACCAATTGTTGAACTTATGCTTATACTGATAAGGGGGGGTGAATCAATATAAGATACTTTTTACTTTATTTAACTATTCATCAATCATTAATTAGCTGAGAAACAATAATCACATATAAACTCAAATCACAATGCACATAGTTTAATATGGAAACCCATTCGAGAGAAAACCATAAAACTTATCCTTATGAATTCATGTAGGCACCAAACTATTGTTACAAATATTGTTGGTACCAACCTACTAGAGACACCAATCTCCTTAACTAATCTCCAACTCAACACGATCTAGAAACCAACCTACTAGAGACACTAATCTACTCAACTGAGTACCAACCCAGCAGCACCTATAGGCACCAACCTGCTATTACAATATTTGCGGGCACCAATCTGATGGAGACACCAATACCCTCACATGAACACCAACTCAACAAGATATTTGTAGACACCAATCCAAGATCTTCATACACATAGTACTCCTGACTTCACCTACATGCTTCATTCTAGAAACAATCCTTCAAACCATAGTCACATGTAGCCTTCATGCCCTAGTCAACCTCATAACATCATTCAAGAATATAATCCACGACGATAATATCACAACCTTAGAAAGCGCACACAGAAACATCACAATATAAGAATAGAACACACGGTAATATCATAGTATTGGAAACATCACAACAACAGAATAATGCACATTGAGAACAAGAAAGACCCCAATATCCAATGTAGTGCCATGGATATTGAGACATGGTACACTTTTCTCAATGCAGGACACCCACTTGGAGTAGTGGGTCCAACTTCTTCACAAGACATTAGATGATGCACACTTAGTGATTTTTCTTAACAAAACATAGCAATAAAGGTTGGTTTTAATATTTGCCAAAGTTTTAACAAAGGGGAACAACACTAACACTTATACATGTGACAAGTCCTAGGACAATGAGTATTTCCCAAGTCCCTTGGTAAAAGGTAGGTGTTGTGTTGAAAAATTATGGAAAGGGGAAGCGAAAAAACTCCATGTGATGACCCTCAAAGTCATTTAATATGTTGCATAGGTATTGTGATTTTATTCACCGGATGCACATGCTTAGTATCCCCCTAGACCAATTTCAAGTGGGATTGCATAGGATTCAAGCCAACGCCAAGCATCAACTTCCATAAGAGGAAAGGCTATCTTAGCTATGTCACTTACAAGCAACCTATACAAAGGAGCATTTTCTTCTCTAGTGCCCTATATTCTATGAGATATGAGGTCCATTCTATTACCTCTTTGGGGTGTCTCGTAACTCTCTCTCTATCTTCTTTCAATACCTAAACTAGATGTGTTTGGATTTGTTTACAAGATAGGCATTGGGTGTCCATTCTTTCAGTTTCAAAACATCCCCTCCATCAAACATCACTTGGATGATCACATCCTTTTTTTTCCAGTTATCCTTGTAAACAAGGACACTAGGGGTCTAGTCGCCAACAACACCATTCCAAGACAACGCACAATTATGATACCATGAGGGGTCTCTTACTCCTATTTGATGAGACCCGTGTAAAGTTGCCAATTCGAATCCCAAGATAGGGAAAGAAAAACAATATCCAAGAAAGAGATTTTGGTAATAGTTTGTGAAAGGTCTTCTTGGTGGAACAACTCTTTTGAACTCATTCTCGTGGGTAGAAGCATATTTCTATTGGTCATCATTTCCTTTCTTGTTGTTGCTTTCATTGTTGATGGAGCCTTTGAGAATATTGGCATAACTTTTAGGTTTTTCTTCATTTTCCTTTTTTTGATGGCTTTGTGACCTTAATGCTTGCATCTCCCTCGGGGGTCTTTTGTTTTTTGTCATAGCCAAGACCTGTATTGATGAATGGTGACCTTTGGAAACTAAGAATATTGTGTAAGATTTCAATACTCTTTCCAAACTTCAAGCTTTTCTTTAATTGATTAGTTGTTTTCTCAAGTTTCGTTCTTAAGGAAGTTATTTCAGTTTCTTGCTTTTTGCAATTTTCTTCATTTTCTTGTAGTTGGCTTCTCACCACTTCTTCTATCCTTTTTGCCTCTTCTACCTGAGTCTTCAGGATGAAAATTGTCTTCTCTATTTCTTCGAGATCATGATCATCCTCTTCATATTTCTAGAATTTCTCTTTTTGCTTTCTAGTATTTTCTCTAACATTGTCTATTTCTTCTAAGGCACTAATGAGTTTTGCTTCAAGATTCACTTCCCCATCAATGTCTTCTTATTATTCTTATGGTTTTTCTTTATTATTGTCTTCACTTTATTTATTAGTAGACTTTGTATCCATGGACATGAAGAAAAATTCTTCTTTGTTAATATGAAAAACATATCCATCACTTTCTTCAGACGATCTATTATCCTCTCTAGAGTAAAAACTCTTCTTCTTAGTATATTTTCCTCTTTTGTGTCTATAAGATTTGCTTCTATTGTTATGTTCTTCTTTGACATTATTGTCCCCATCATCATTGTCTTCCCTTTTTGCATATGGAAACTTAGCAACAAAATGCCCTACTCTACCACAATTAAAACATATGAAGGGTAGCATAACTTTGTGTTTGTCAGATCCTCTTCTTAGTTTTCTCACAAATTATGTTTCTTCTATATCTGATTCATGGCTGGAACAATCACATAATTTGTGTCCTTTTGTCTTCTTTGGTGCTTTGAAAGCTGCTCCCTTCCATGTTGGATTTTCTTTATGTCCTCATCTCATATGTAATGAGAATCCCATGCAACTGATCCATTGTTAATTTTTCTAGATCCTTCATTGCTTCAATGGCATATACTTTGGCTTCAAAACTTAAGTGGAGAGACCTGAGCACTTTTTGCACAATCACTAATTCTTCAACCTCCTCACCAAGTCCTTTGATGGTGTTGAAAATTTCATCCACTAGAAGAAAACATACTACAACATTTTCTTCATCTTTAATTTTCAAACCCTTGAATTGTCTTCAATGAGTTTGAAGATTTTCCTTCTTCACCTTGTCATCGCCTTCATAGATGTTTTGAAGTTTGTCCCAAATATATTTTGTGGATTTACAATGCATCACCTTGACAAATTTTGATTATGATAGAGCACTCAATATAACATTCATGACTTTTGCATTATGTTCACTAGGCTTCTTTCTGATCACATTTGTTGGTGGAGTTGTTGGGGCTGTATAACCATTCATGATTGATTGTCAAATATCAAACCCAAGAGCCATTAGATAAGTTTGCATCCTTATACTCCAAAATGCATAGTTTGTTTTTTCAAACAATGGACCCTTGTTTGTGAAGAAACCTTCTTGACTAGTCATATGTGCTCTTGAGATCTACCTTCCAATGGTTAGACTATTTTTTAACGAACATGCTATGATACCAATTGTTGAACTTATGCTTATACTGAGAGGGGGGGTGAATCAATATAATATACTTTTTACTTTATTTAACTATTCATCAATCATTCATTAGCCGAGAAACAATAATCACATATAAAATCAAATCACAATGCACATAGTTTAATATGGAAACCCAATCGATAGAAAACCATAAAACTTATCTTTATGAATTCATGTAGGCACAACCTATTGTTACAAAGATTGTTGGCACAAACCTACTAGAGACACCAATCTCCTTAACTAAGAACCAACTCAACAAGATGTAGGTACCAACCTATTGGAGACACCAATCTCCTCAACTGAGCACCAACCTAGCATCACCTATAGGCACCAGGCACCAACTTGATGGAGACACCAATCCCCTCACCTGAGCACCAACTCAACAAGATATGTGTAGACACCAATCCAAGATCTTCATACACATAGTAATTCTGACTTCACCTACATGCTTCATTCTAGAAACAATCCTTCAAACCCTAGTCACATGTAGCCTTCATGCCCTATGCATCCTCATAACATCATTCAAGAATATAATCCTCGACAACAACATCACAACCTCAGAATAGCGCACACGAAAACATCACAATATCAGAATAGCACACACTGTAGCATCATAGTGATGACAACATCACAACATCATAATAGTGCACCATGAGAACAAGAAAGACCCCAATATCCAATGCAATGCCATGGACATTGAGAAATGGTACACTTTTCCCAATGTAGGAAACCCACTTGGAGTGGTGGGTACAACTTCTTCACAAGACATTAGATGATGCACACTTAGTGATTTCTCTTAACACAACATACCAATAAAGGTTAGTTTTAATATTTGCCAAAATTTTACCAAAGGGGAACAACAATAACCCTTATACATGTGACAAGTCCTAGGACAATGAGTATTTCCCAAGTCCCTTGGTAAAAGGTAGGTGTTGTGTTGAATAATTATGGAAAGGGGAGGGAAAAAAACTCCATGTGATGGCCCTCAAAGTCATTTAATATGTTGCATAGGTATTGTAATTTTAAACATTGGATGCACATGCTTAGTATCCCCCTACACTAATTTCAAGTGGGATTGCATAGGATTCAAGTCGACGCCAAGCATCAACTTCCATAAGAGGAAAGGATATCTTAGCTATGTCACTTACAAGCAACCTATACAAAGGAGCATTTTCTTCTCTAGTGCCCTATATTCTATGAGATATTAGGTCCATTCTATTACCTCTTTGGGGTGTCTCATAACTCTCTCTCTATCTTCTTTCAGTAACTAAACTAGATGTGTTTGGATTTGTTTACAAGAGAGGTACTGGGTCTCCATTCTTTCAGTTTCAAAACACCCCCTCGATCGAACACCACTTGGATGATCACACCCTTTTTTTTCTAGTTATCCCTGTAAACAAGGATGCTAGGGGTCTAGTAGCCAACAACACCATTCCAAGAAAAACCACATTTGTTATATCATGAGGGGTGTCTTACTCCTCTTTGATGAGACCCATGTAAAGTTGCCAATTCGAATCCCAAGATAGGGCAAGAAAAACAATAGCCAAGAAAGATATTAGGTACTAGTTTGTGAAAGGTCTTCTTGGTGGAATAACTCTTATGAACTCATTCTCGTGGGTAGAATCAGATTTCTACTAGTCATCATTTCCTTTCCTACTATTCCTTTCATTGTTGATGGAGCCTTTGAGAATATTGGCATAACTTTTAGGTTTTTCTTCATTTTCCTTTTTCTAACGGTTTTGTGACCTTAATGCTTGCATCTCCCTCTGAGTTCTTTTGTTTTTCGTCGTAGCCAAGACCTGTCTTGATGAATGGTGACCTTTGGCAACTAAGAATATTGTCTAAGATTTCAACACTCTTTGCAAACGTCAAGCTTTTGCTTAATTGATTCTTTGCCTTCTCAAGTTCCGTTCTTAAAGAAACTATTTCAGTTTCTTGCTTTTTGCAATTTTCTTCATTTTCTTGTAGCTGGCTTCTCACCACTTCTTCTATCCTTTTTTCCTCTTCTAGTTGAGTTTTCAGGATGAAAATTGTCTTCTCTATTTCTTCAATATCATGATCGTCCTCTTCATATTTCTACAATTGCTCTTTCTACTTTCTATTATTTTCTCTAAGACTGACTATTTCTTCTATGACACTAATGAGTTTTGCTTCAAGATTCACTTCCCCATCAATGGCTTCTTATTCTTCTTCTGGTTTTTCTTTATTATTGTCGTCACTTTCTTTATTACTAGACTTTGTATCCATGGCCATGAAGAGAATTTCTTCTTTCTTAATATCAAAAACATATCCATCACTTTCTTCATACGAGCTACTATTCTCTCTAGAGTAAAAACTCTTCTTCTTAGTATATTTTCTTCTTTTGTGTCTATAAGATTTGCTTCTATTGTTATGTTCGTCTTTGACATTATTGTCCTCATCATCATTGTCTTCCATTTTTGCATATGGACACTTAGCAAAAAAATTCCCTACTCTACCACAATTAAAAAATATGAAGGGAAACTTACCTTTGTGTTTGTCAGATCCTCTTTTTAGCTTTCTCACAAATTATGTTTTTTCTATATCTGATTCATGGTTGGAACAATCACATAATTTGTGTCATTTTGTCTTCTTTGATGCTTTGAAAGCTGCTCCCTTCCATGTTGGATTTTTTTTTGTCCTCATCTCATATGCAATGAGAATCCCATGCAACTCATCCATTGTTAACTTCTCTAGATCCTTCATTACTTCAATGGCATAGACTTTGGCATCAAAACTTAAGTGGAGAGACCTGAGCACTTTTTGCACAATCACTAATTCTTCAACCTCCTCACCAAGT
>SNQJ01S0070866.1:51753-72682 GCA_010110895.2 Picea sitchensis
AGATCTGGTTTGATTTTATTACAGAACTGTCTAACCTAGTTGGCATCGAGTAGATCTGAAGAAATGCTTTGAATTTATAAGTTATTCAATGGTGAAATGATTAGACTAAATAGTTAGATCTGAAATATGTGTTTAGTCTTACAGATCTATTGTAGTCTTCAGATCTGTTCACTGCTATATTTGATCAGAGTTTTCTCTACAAGTTTATTGCTGTCTTTCATAGATCTACATTCCATGTGTGCTATCTCTGTTGAGTTATAGATCTAACTGTTTTTGATCTCTGAAAGTTAAAAGATACTACTGTTTTGCAAATTTACCCTAAATCTAACAGGTTTTTCCAAGCACACATGCACAAGAAACAAGAGATAACTTCCACACTCGACTCACTTAATTTTGTACTGCATAGGAACACAGATTTATAGTACAACATTTGTTTCAAGTTTGGCTGCTGAGAATAACAATAGGCCTCCAGCCAAAAATAGCTCACCCTAGAATAGACAAATCTTATCTCAAAACCATCCATCGTATTTTATCCTAACCCTACTCCTATTTTTAGCAGAAGAGGGCAACAGTCTAGAATGGTCAATACATACTTTAACAATTTTTTCCAATAAGGGATTTGATAATAATGTTGCTATCCTGCTTGATATGCACGCATTACTGCTAGATCAAGTTCTTATACAAATGTGTGCTAGTACTCTCCCCTTCTACTATGCACATATCGCTGCTAGATCATGTTATTATGAAAATGTGTGCCAGTACTCTACTATTCTACTGTGCTGCTAATCATTTACTAACATTTCTCGCCTAAAATGTCTACATCCTTTACTACTTGGAATAGAATGCTGCACCTTTGTGCCTAGGCACAATTATTGCACGATGATCACAACCATGTATAGGGTACTTTTGATAATAGTAGCTGTGCGCAAAGGATCTCTAGAGTATAAATACCTCGACAGGTGGTCAATGATATGTCTACTAATTCTTACGCTGCTCCTAATAAGGAGGATTGTTTTGCATTGGCTCAGCCAGTCCTTGCTGTCATAGACTAATCATTATGTCTTGTCAGGATTGTTTAACTGTGGTCTTTTGCATATTAGTCTTCCTTGCTGTGGTTTGCTTCATCACATGGTTCTATCCTTTAAGAAACCTCTCGAGGAGTGGATTCCAAGTAACTTTCCTATTCCATTACTAGTACATGGAGGATTTTACCTAACCCATTGCCAAAAAATAATAGTAACTAGAGGTTGTTGAACTATGGGGATTTACCAAAAGTGGGGGAAGAGCTGCGACTTGAGAATGTGGGAAGCTATCCCCAAATTCTTTCATGTTGGAATGAGCCCGAACCTTGTGAGGAAAATACTGACATTAACCTCTTTTCTGTAATTTTGATATTGGTCATGTAAGTAGTCCGAATTGCCCAAAAAAAAGACAGAATTCTCCAAATCCAACGAAAATCAAACAACGCCAGTCCAAAAATTAAACCTCGGGTAATAAACAGAAACCACGAAGGGAACAGTACAAATTTTAAACCATTATCAAAAAACGTTTTAAACAGTATAATGAGAAAACTGTTCACAAACTCAGGACTACTGATTGATATAGCTGCTGCGGACAATTTGTGGAAAACTCAAGAAACCATATGCTAGAACAAAAAAGTACAACTCAAAAAACATGTGTGATGTTTGCACCTGTTGTAGATAGATGTTCATGCTCATCGTCTTCGTGGTCATGATACTGAGAACCAAATCCATGCAGTCTCAGATCCTCCTCCTCTTTTAATTCTTCTGGAAGCCTGAATGATTTGGGAATATGTTCATGTTGATGGTCGTGGTCGTGGTGGTCATTGTCATGATCATGGACATGGGAATGTCCACACCCGTGATGATCAGAATGGTCCTCCTCGTCACCTACAAATCCAATAATTTCCCCATGACTGTGACCTCCATGGTGGTGGTGATGATCATCATCATCTGCAGAAGAAGCCTCGTTGCTGAAAGGGCAGGAACCAGAACCTAATGCTCTGCATATGATAATCAACTCCAAAAACACAACAGACATTGCCCAGAGAATGAATTTCTCCTTTTGCCTTATGCTGTGCCCACCCATTTTTCACCTTAAGAAACTGCTTTCCAATGAAGATTGAAATCAACCCACGAATTTTCTCAACAGATCTCAAATACCCTAAGAGCTAAAACCATTCAGATGAGTACTCGAGAGCTTTGAGGACCACTGGGAACCGAGAGCTTTGAGGACCAGGAAACCCAAATGAGATTTCGGACACTGGCCTTGATGGTTATTTTGGTTTGCAGGTGCCCTCTACGGTAATTATCACTGCCAATATAAAGAAGATTACTATGATGGCTATTATAATTGAGAATAGAATCACATCCATTATTTTCTCGAGATGTCCCTGATTCCTCGCTTTCAGGCTTCTATATTTTCCATTTTCTACATGACGCACTAGACCCTCTTGAATCAGGGAACGGAGTAGAGACGGATTCAGGAATCTTTGATTTGTTACTAAAGCTCGTAAAGAAGACTAATGTTCTTTTACCCAAATCTTGGCTTTCTTAAAGCGTTTTCATGTGATTTTCTATCAACTCCTTTTAAAAGAAATTATAGAGAGTAAACCATGATTGCCATAACCATCTCATTAACAAGTCAGGATAAAGATGGGTTACCTATGAGTGCTAGGGAGCCATTTAATCTTGTAGCAAATTTTTTTGAGAATTATTAGATTTCAGTGATACAAAAAGTTTAGTTTTCATAGATCTTAAAATTTGATCTAATTTTAAGTATAGTTTCCATAGATCTTAAAATTTGATCTAATTTTTTATGATCTAGGTCAATTTAGAATTGGGCAAAACCCCTAAGGGCATTGTTTCACCATGTATGGGCCTTGGATCATGGTAGAACTCTCCTCGCGCCTGAAATTTATGTCGAATTCTTATCGCATTTGTGGCTTGAAAAGGGATTCTTTTTCCACAAGATTAGCCTACTCCCAAGTGTCGATGCTATATGGCAAACCTTAAGAACCAAATAGATTTGTCATAAATGCATGTTTGTGGAACCTTGATGTATTATATTCCTTACATGGAACTTTAGAAAACTTCAAAGTTCCACCAACAATAATGATAAGTTTGTTTGGTGCTTAAGGTTTTCCCTAGTGTTAGTGTTAGTGCAACGATTTATGTCAACTTGTCTCGATCGTTGTCCCAATGCTTACTCGTCTTTAACCTTTCTTGGGCATCGTGATTCCATGTAGATCCAAAGATTAGCAATTCATTTCAGTACAAAGAATTAAAGCTCATACCATGAAGTAAATCATTGCAAGGGAGTTTACTTACAACACGCCTTTCTGATAGATGTAAGAGAGTGTGTTTTGAATACTTTGTGATATTCTTGTATACAACGAATGTCCATCTAAACAATATACAACTAATGCTAGATGAAAATTTCTTGGATTGGAGAAGCTTCAACTTGGTGCATGAAGCCATTTACAAAGTCATTTGCAAAAACCATTTGTAGAAGCCATTCAAGTAATGTTGACATTATTCCAAGATTGTGTTGCCTCTATTTAGTTGTCATTTGTAGAAGCTTCATAACATAATGCATGTAGGAGAATGTGGCGAGAGTTACCCAAGTTAGGACCTTGGCCAACCAGGGAGATGATGCCACAAAAAATCTGTGGGACTCTATTTGATGTCATAGATATCAAATGGAAACTATTCCAACATATGAAGGCTCAAGTTGAATTCGTTGTGATTTCCTTCTAACAAGTTGACAACTTTAGAAAAACACAGTTGAGTCGTCTCAGTTATGAAGTGAACCTTTTTATGCAATCAAAGAAATTGTCAAACCATGTATTTGTAGTTGGGATTGATAAATGAGATCAAGTGAATGCACAACCCTTGCACTACTTACATGAATTTCACATGGATGAGGAGGAAACACTACACTCTTGTAGGCCATCCACCTATGAATATTTGTCTCTCTATTATCCAAGGTTGAAGGGAAGAAAGTCTTGATAGAGGATTATCTTGAAGTACTAAAAGAAGAGTTGATATTGTTGGAAATATTGTTCTCATTGATTTCAAAGACAAGGGGAACCTATAGATGTCCAAGATAAATATTACAAGCATGCAAATGTCTAAGATAAAGATTGCAAAATGGAGATTGTTGAAAATATTATTTTTGGATTTTTTATGGTCAATTTGGATACCCTATCTTTGAAGGCGTGTTTACCCTACATACCTAGTTCAAATGGGAGCACAATTGATATGGTTGGAAAACTTATTCTGAGACATTTCCAATGGTATATGGGATTCCCTCTAACTCCCTAGGAATGAGGAGATATGAATTTTTCCATCCAACAACCCAACCAAAAAATTGAGGTCGGCTCAGCTAGTCTTTACATGTTGGACCTAAAAGTAGGCAAATAATTACTATAAATATATGATAGATGTGCGCATTTGTAGTGCAACCAAAAAAGAGAGCAAATATGAGGTGCACTGAAGTGATCCAAGGTGCACTAAAGGTATTGGGGTGTCTTTTGGGATCTAAAGGTGTGCAAGAGAAGTCTAAGGGATTTTCGTAGGGTCATTCTTGTTCTGAAGGTGCACTATTTTGATGTTGTGATGTTGCCATCATTATGATGCTACTGTGTGTGCTATTTTGATATTGTGATGTTTCCATCTACGTTATTCTGAGGTTGTGATGTTGTCGTCGGGGATTATATTCTTGAACAATGTTATGATGTTGGCTAGGGCATGAAGGCTACATGTGACTAGGGTTTGAAGGATTGTTTCTAGAATGAAGCATGTAGGTGAAGTCATAAGTACTATGTGTATGAAGATCTTGATTGGGTGTCTACACATATCTTATTGAGTTGGTGCTCATGTGAGGGGATTGGTGTCTCCATCAGGTTGGTGCCTGCAAATATTGTAATAGTAGGTTGGTGCCTACAAGTGATGCTGGGTTGGTGCTTAGTTGAGGAGATTGGTGTCTCCAGTAGGTTGGTGCCTACATCTTGTTGAGTTGGTGCTTAGTTAAGGAGATTGGTGTCTCTAGTAGGTTGGTGCCAACAATCTTTTTAACAATAGGTTGGTGCCTACATGAATTCATAAAGATAATTTTTATGGTTTTCTCTCGATTGGGTTTCCATATTAAATTATGTGCATTATGATTTGAGTTTATATGTGAATATTGTCTCTCAGCTAATGAATGATTGATGAATAGTTAAATAAAGTAAAAAGTATCTTATATTGATTCACCCCCCCCTCTCAGTATAAGCATAAGTTCAACAATTGGTATCAGAGCATGTTTCTTCAAAAATAGTCTAACCAGTGGAAGGTAGATCTCAGGAGCACATATGGCTAGTCAAGAAGGTTTCTTCACAAACAAGGGTCCATTGTTTGACAAAAAAAACTATGCATTTTGGAGTATAAGGATGCAAACTTATCTACTGCCTCTTGGGTTTGATATTTGACAATCAGTCGTGAATGGTTATACATCCCCAACAACTCCACCAACAAATGTGATCAGAAAGAATCCTAATGAACATAATGCAAAAGTCATGAATGCTATATTGAGTGGTATATCAGAATCAAAATTTGTCAAGGTGATGCATTGTAAATCCACAAAATATATTTGGGACAAATTTCAAAACATCTATGAAGGCAATGACAAGGTGAAGAAGTAAAAGCTTCAAACTCATTGAAGACAATTCAAGAGTTTGAAAATGAAAGACGAAGAAAATGTTGTAGTATGTTTTCTTTGAGTGGATGAAATTTCAACACCATCAAAGGACTTGGTGAGGAGGTTGAAGAATTAGTGATTGTGCAAAAAGTGCTCAAGTCTCTCCACTTAAGTTTTGATGCCAAAGTCTATGCCATTGAAGCAATGAAGGATCTAGATAAATTAACAATGGATGAAATGCATGGGATTCTCACTGCATATGAGATGAGGACAAAAAAAGAAAATCCAACATGGAAGGGAGCAGCTTTCAAAGCATCAAAGAAGACAAAATGACACAAATTATGTGATTGTTCCATCCATGAATCGGATATAGAAGAAACATAATTTGTGAGAAAGCTAAAAAGAGGATCTGACAAACACAAAGGTAAGCTACCCTTCATATGTGTTAATTGTGGTAGAGTAGGGAATTTTGTTGCTAAGTGTCCATAAGCAAAAAGGGAAGACAATGATGACGAGGACAATAATGTCAAAGAAGAACATAACAATAGAAGCAAATCTTATAGACACAAAAGAGGAAAATATACTAAGAAGAAGACTTTTTACTCTAGAGAGGATAATAGTTCGTCTGAAGAAAGTGATGGATATGTTTTTGATATTAAAAAAGAAGACTGTATCTTCATGGCCATGGATACAAAGTCTACTAATAAAGAAAGTGAAGACAATAATAAAGAAAAACCAGAAGAACAATAAGAAGGCATTGATGGGGAAGTGAATCTTGAAGCAAAACTCATTAGTGCCTTAGAAGAAATAGACAGTCTTAGAGAAAATAATAGAAAGCAAAAAGAGCAATTGTAGAAATATGAAGAGGACGATCATGATATTGAAGAAATAGAGGAGACAATTTTCATCCTGAAAACTCAACTAGAAGAGGCAAAAAGGATAGAAGAAGTGGTGAGAATCCAACTACAAGAAAATGAAGAAAATTGCAAAAAGCAAGAAACTGAAATAGTTTCCTTAAGAACAGAGCTTGAAAAAACAACTATACAATTAAACAAAAGCTTGAATTTTGGAAAGTGTATTGAAATCTTAGACAATATTCTTAGTTTCCAAAGGTCACCATTCATCAAGATAGGTCTTGGCTACGACGAAAAACAAAAGACCCCTGAGGGAGATGCAAGCATTAAGGTCACAAAGCCATTAGAAAAAGGAAAATGAAGAATAACCTAAAAGTTATGCCAATATTCTCAAAGGCTCCATAAACAATGAAAGCAGCAACAAGAAAGGAAATGATTACCAGTGGAAATCTGATTCTACCCACAAGAATGAGTTCAGAAGAGTTGTTCCACCAGGAAGACCTTTCACAAACCGGTACCAAAATCTCTTTCTTGGCTATTGTTTTTCTTTCCCTATCTTGGGGTTCGAATGGGCAACTTTACATGGGTCTCATCAAAGAGGAGTAAGATACCCCTCATGATATAACAAATGTGGGTTGTCTTGGAATGGTGTTGTTGGTTGCTAGACCCCTAGCGTCCTTGTTTACATGGATAACTGGAAAAAAAAAAGGATGTGATCATTCAAGTGGTGTTCGATCGAGGGGGTGTTTTGAAACTGAAAGAATGGAGACCCAATGTCGCTCTTGTAAACAAATCCAAACACATATAGTTTAGGTACTGAAATAATATAGAGAGAGAGTTCTGAGACACCCTAAAGAGGTAATAGAATGGACCTCATATCTCATAGAATATAGGGCACTAGAGAAGAAAATGCTCCTTTGTATAGGTTGCTTGTAAGTGACATAGCTAAGATAGCCTTTCCTCTTATGGAAGTTGATGCTTCGCGTCAGCTTGAAGCCTATGCAATCCCAATTGAAATTGGTCTAGGGGGATACTAAGCATGTGCATCCAGTGAATAAAATCACAATACCTATGCAACATATTAAAAGACTTTGAGGGTCATCACATGGAGTTTTTTCCCTTCCCCTTTCCATAATATTTCAACACAACACCTACCTTTTACCAAGGGACTTGGGAAATACTCATTGTCCTAGGACTTGTCACATGTATAAAGGTTATTGTTGTTCCCCTTTGGTAGAACTTTGGAAAATATTAAAACTAACCTTTATTGGTATGTTGTGTTAAGAGAAATCACTAAGAGTGCATCATCTAATGTCTTGTGAAGAAGTTGGATCCACCACTCCAAGTGGGTGTCCTGCATTGGGAAAAGTGTACCATTTCTCAATATCCATGGCACTACATTGAATATTGGGGTCTTTCTTGTTCTCAAGGTGCATTATTATGATGTTGTGATGTTGCCATCACAATGATGCTACCGGTTGTGCTATTATGATATTGTGATGTTTCCGTGTGCGTTATTCTAAGGTTGCGATGTTGTCGTCGGGGATTATATTCTTGAATGATGTTATGAGGCTAGCTAGGGAATAGAGGCTACATGTGACTAGGGTTTGGAGGATTGTTTCTAGAATGAAGCATGCAGGTGAAGTCAGAAGTACTATGTGTATGAAGATCTTGGAATGGTGTCTACACATATCTTGTTGAGTTGGTGCTCAGGTGAGGGGATTGGTATCTCCATCACGTTGGTTCCTGCAAATATTGTAATGGTAGGTTGGTGCCTATAGGCGATGCTAGGTTGGTGCTCAGATGAGGATAGTGGTGTCTCTTGTAGGTTGGTGCCTACATATTGTTGAGTTGGTGCTTAGTTAAGGATATTGGTGTCTCTAGTAGGTTGGTGCCAACAATCTTTGTAACAGTAGGTTGGTGCCTACATGAATTCATAAAGACAAGTTTTATGGTTTTCTCTTGATTGGGTTTCCATATTAAACTATGTGCATTGTGATTTGAGTTTATATGTGAATATTGTTTCTCGGCTAATGAATGATTGATGAATAGTTAAATAAAGTAAAAAGTATCTTCTATTTATTCACCCCCTCCTCTCAGTATAAGCATAAGTTCAACAATTGGTATCAGAGCATGTTCCTTCAAAAACATTCTAACCACTGGAAGGTAGATCTTAGGAGCACATATGGCTAGTCAAGAAGGTTTCTTCACAAACAAGGGTCCATTGTTTGACAAAACAAACTATGCATTTTGGAGTATAAGGATTCAAACTTATCTAATGGCTCTTGGGTTTGATATTTGACAATCAGTTGTGAATGGTTATACAGCCCGAACAACTCCACTAACAAGTGTGATCAGAAAGAAGCCTAGTGAACATAATGGAAAAGTCATGAATGCTATATTGAGTGGTCTATAAGAATAAAAATTTGTCAAGGTGATGCACTGTAAATCCACAAAATATATTTGTGACAAACTTCAAAACATCTATGAAGACGGTGACAAGGTGAAGAAGGAAAAGCTTCAAACTCATTGAAGACAATTTAAGAGTTTGAAAATGAAAGACGAAGAAAATGTTGTAGTGTGTTTACTTCGAGTGGATGAAATTTTCAACACCGTCAAAGGACTTGGTGAGGAGGTTGAAGAATTAGTGATTGTGCAAAAAGTGCTCAGGTCTCTCCACTTAAGTTTTGATGCCAAAGTCTATGCCATTGAAGTAATGAAGGATCTAGAGAAGTTAACAATGGATGAGTTGCATGGGATTCTCACTGCATATGAGACGAGTACAAAAAAAAATTCCAACATGGAAGGGAGCAACTTTCAAAGCATCAAAGAAGACAAAATGACACAAATTATGTGATTGTTCCAACCATGAATCAGATATAGAAAAAACATAATTTGTGAGAAAGCTAAAAAGAGGATCTGACAAACACAAAGGTAAGTTGCCCTTCATATCTTTTAATTGTGGTAGAGTAGGGAATTTTTTTGCTAAGTGTCCATATGCAAAAAGGGAAGACAATGATGATGAGGACAATAATGTCAAAGACGAACATAACAATAGAAGCAAATCTTATAGACACAAAAGAAGAAAATATACTAAGAAGAAGAGTTTTTACTCTAGAGAGAATAGTAGCTCGTATGAAGAAAGTGATGGATATGTTTTTGATATTAACAAAGAAGAAATTATCTTCATGGCCATGGATACAAAGTCTAGTAATAAAGAAAGTGATGACAATAATAAAGTAAAACCAGAAGAAGAATAAGAACCCATTGATGGGGAAGTGAATCTTGAAGCAAAACTCATTAGTGTCGTAGAAGAAATAGTCAGTCTTAGAGAAAATAATAGAAAGAAGAAAGAGCAATTGTAGAAATATGAAGAGGACGATCATGATATTGAAGAAATAGAGAAGACAATTTTCATCCCGAAGACTCAACTAGAAGAGGAAAAAAGGATAGAAGAAGTGGTGAGAAGCCAGCTACAAGAAAATGAAGAAAATTGCAAAAAGCAAGAAACTGAAATAGTTTCTTTAAGAATGGAACTTGAGAAGACAAAGAATCAATTAAAAAAAAGCTTGATGTTTGCAAAGAGTATTGAAATCTTAGACAATATTCTTAGTTGCCAAAGGTCACCATTCATCAAGACAGGTCTTGGCTACGACGAAAAATAAAAGAACTCAGAGGGAGATGCAAGCATTAAGGTCACAAAACCGTTAGAAAAAAGGAAAATGAAGAAAAACCTAAAAGTTATGCCAATATTCTCAAAGGCTCCATCAACAATGAAAGGAATAGTAGGAAAGGAAATGATGACTAGTAGAAATCTGATTCTACCCAAGAGAATGAGTTCATAAGAGTTGTTCCACCAAGAAGACCTTTCACAAACCGGTACCAAATCTCTTTCTTGGCTATTGTTTTTCTTGCCCTATCTTGGGATTCGAATTGGCAACTTTACATGGGTCTCATCAAAGAGGAGTAAGACACCCCTCATGATATAACAAATGTGGTTTTTCTTGGAATGGTGTTGTTGGCTACTAGACCCCTAGCGTCCTTGTTTACAGGGATAACTAGAAAAAAAAGGATGTGATCATCCAAGTGGTGTTTGATCGAGGGGGTGTTTTGAAACTGAAAGAATGGAGACCCAATGCCTCTCTTGTAAACAAAGCCAAACACATCTAGTTTAGTTACTGAAAGAAGATAGAGAGAGAGTTATGAGACACCCCAAAGAGGTAATAGAATGGACCTCATATCTCATAGAATATAGGGCACTAGAGAAGAAAATACTCCTTTGTATAGGTTGCTTGTAAGTGACATAGCTAAGATATCCTTTCCTCTTATGGAAGTTGATGCTTGGCGTCGGCTTGAATCCTATGCAATCTCACTTGAAATTAGTGTAGGGGGATACTAAGCATGTGCATCCAGTGTTTAAAACCACAATACCTATGCAACATATTAAATGACTTTGAGGGCCATCACATGGAGTTTTTTCCCTTCCCCTTTCCATAATTATTCAACACAACACCTACCTTTTACCAAGGGACTTGGGAAATACTCATTGTCCTAGGACTTGTCACATGTATAAGGGTTATTGTTGTTCCCCTTTGGTAAAATTTTGGCAAATATTAAAACTAACCTTTATTGGTATGTTGTGTTAAGAGAAATCACTAAGTGTGCATCATCTAATGTCTTGTGAAGAAGTTGTACCCACCACTACAAGTGGGTTTCCTACATTGGGAAAAGTGTACCATTTCTCAATATCCATGGCATTGCATTGGATATTGGGGTCTTTCTTGTTCTCATGGTGCACTATTATGATGTTGTGATGTTGTCATCACTATGATGCTACCGTGTGTGCTATTCTGATATTGTGATGTTTTTGTGTGTGCTATTCTGAGGTTGTGATGTTGTCGTCGGGGATTATATTCTTGAATGATGTTATGAGGATGCACAGGGCATGAAGGCTACATGTGACTAGGGTTTGAAGGATTGTTTCTAGAATGAAGCATTTAGGTGAAGTTGGAATTACTATGTGTATGAAGATCTTGGATTGGTGTCTACACATATCTTGTTGAATTGGTGCTCATGTGAGGGGATTGGTGTCTCCATCAGGTTGGTGCCTGCAAATATTGTAATAGTAGGTTGGTGCCTATAGGTGATGCTAGGTTGGTGCTCAGTTGAGGAGATTGGTGTCTCCAGTAGGTTGGTACCCACATCTTGTTGAGTTGGTTCTTAGTTAAGGAGATTGGTGTCTATAGTAGGTTTGTGCCAACAATCTTTGTAACAATAGGTTGGTGCCTACATGAATTCATAAAGATAAGTTTTATGGTTTTCTCTCGATTGGGTTTCCATATTAAACTATGTGCATTGTGATTTGATTTTATATGTGATTATTGTTTCTCAGCTAATGAATGATTGATGAATAGTTAAATAAAGTAAAAAGTATCTTATATTGATTCACCCCCCCTCTCAGTATAAGCATAAGTTCAACAATTGGTATCATAGCATGTTCATTCAAAAATAGTCTAACCACTAGAAGCTAGATCTCAAGAGCACATATTACTAGTCAAGAAGGTTTCTTCACAAATAAGGGTCCATTGTTTGACAAAACAAACTATGCATTTTGGAGTATAAGGATGCAAACTTATCTAATGGCTCTTGGGTTTGATATTTGACAATCAATCATGAATGGTTATACAACCCCAACAACTCCACCAACAAATGTGATCAGAAAGAAGCCTAGTGAACATAATGCAAAAGTCATGAATGCTATATTGAGTGCTCTATCAGAATCAAAATTTGTCAAGGTGATGCATTGTAAATCCACAAAATATATTTAGGACAAACTTCAAAACATCTATGAAGGCGATGACGAGGTGAAGAAGGAAAATCTTCAAACTCATTGAAGACAATTCAAGGGTTTGAAAATTAAAGATGAAGAAAATGTTGTAGTATGTTTTCTTTTAGTGGATGAAATTTTCAACACCATCAAAGGACTTGGTGAGGAGGTTGAAGAATTAGTGATTATGCAAAAAGTTCTCAGGTCTCTCCACTTAAGTTTTGAAGCCAAAGTCTATGCCATTGAAGCAATGAAGGATCTAGAGAAATTAACAATGGATCGGTTGCATGGGATTCTCATTACATATGAGACGAGGACAAAAAAAGAAAATCCAACATGGAAGGGAGCAGCTTTCAAAGCACCAAAGAAGACAAAAGGACACAAATTATGTGATTGTTCCAGCCAGGAATCAGATATAGAAGAAACATACTTTGTGAGAAAACTAAGAAGAGGATCTGACAAACACAAAGGTATGCTACCCTTCATATGTTTTAATTGTGGTAGAGTAGGGCATTTTGTTGCTAAGTTTCCATATTCAAAAAGGGAAGACAATGATGATGGGGACAATAATGTCAAAGAAGAACATAACAATAGAAGCAAATCTTATAGACACAAAAGAGGAAAATATACTAAGAAGAAGAGTTTTTACTCTAGAGAGGATAATAGATCGTTTGAAGAAAGTGATGGATATGTTTTTCATATTAACAAAGAAGAATTTTTCTTCATGTCCATGGATACAAAGTCTACTAATAAATAAAGTGAAGACAATAATAAAGAAAAACCAGAAGAATAATAAGAAGACATTGATGGGGAAGTGAATCTTGAAGCAAAACTCATTAGTGCCTTAGAAGAAATAGACAATGTTAGAGAAAATACTAGAAAGCAGAAAGATAAATTGTAGAAATATGAAGAGGATGATCATGATCTCGAAGAAATAGAGAAGACAATTTTCATCCTGAAGACTCAGGTAGAAGAGGCAAAAAGGATAGAAGAAGTGGTGAGAAGCCAGCTACAAGAAAATGAAGAAAATTGCAAAAAGCAAGAAACTGAAATAACTTCCTTAAGAACGAAACTTGAGAAAACAACTAATCAATTAAATAAAAGCTTGAAGTTTGGAAAGAGTATTGAAATCTTAGACAATATTCTTAGTTTCCAAAGGCCACCATTCATCAATATAGGTCTTGGCTACGACAAAAAACAAAATACCCCCCAGGGAGATGCAAGCATTAAGGTCACAAAGCCATCAAAAAAAGGAAAATGAAGAAAAACCTAAAAGTTATGCCAATATTCTCAAAGGCTCCATCAACAATGAAAGCAACAACAAGAAAGGAAATGATGACCAATAGAAATATGCTTCTACCCACGAGATGAGTTCAAAAGAGTTGTTCCACCAGGAAGACCTTTCACAAACTATTACCAAAATCTCTTTCTTGGATATTGTTTTTCTTTCCCTATCTTGGGATTCGAATTGGCAACTTTACATGGGTCTCATCAAATAGGAGTAAGAGACCCCTCATGGTATCATAATTGTGGGTTGTCTTGGAATGGTGTTGTTGGCAACTAGACCCCTAGTGTCCTTGTTTACAAGGATAACTGGAAAAAAAAAGGATGTGATCATCCAAGTGGTGTTCGATCAAGGGGATGTTTTGAAACTGAAAGAATGGACACCCAATGCCTCTCTTGTAAACAAATCCAAACACATCTAGTTTAGGTACTGAAAGAAGATAGAGAGAGAGTTATGAGACACCCCAAAGAGGTAATAGAATGGACCTCATATCTCATAGAATATAGGGCACTAGAGAAGAAAATGCTCCTTTGTATAGATTGCTTGTAAGTGACATAGCTAAGATAGCCTTTCCTCTTATGGAAGTTGATGCTTCGCATCGGCTTGAATCCTATGCAATCCCACTTGAAATTGGTCTAGGGGGATATTAAGCATGTGCATCCGGTGAATAAAATCACAATACCTATGCAACATATTAAATGACTTTGAGGGTCATCACATGGAGTTTTTTCGCTTCCCCTTTCCATAGTTTTTCAACACAACACCTACCTTTTACCAAGGGACTTGGGAAATACTCATTGTCCTAGGACTTGTCACATGTATAAGTGTTAGTGTTGTTCCCCTTTGGTAAAACTTTGGCAAATATTAAAACCAACCTTTATTGCTATGTTTTGTTAAGAAAAATCACTAAGTGTGCATCATCTAATGTCTTGTGAAGAAGTTGGACCCACCACTCCAAGTGGGTGTCTTGCATTGAGAAAAGTGTACCATGTCTCAATATCCATGGCACTACATTGGATATTGGGGTCTTTCTTGTTCTCAATGTGCATTATTTTGTTGTTGTGATGTTTCCAACACTATGATACTACCGTGTGTTCTATTCTTATATTGTGATGTTTATGTGTGTGCTTTCTAAGGTTGTGATGTTATCGTCATGGATTATATTCTTGAATGATGTTATGAGGTTGACTAGGGCATGAAGGCTACATGTGACTAGGGTTTGAAGGATTGTTTCTAGAATGAAGCATGTAGGTGAAGTCAGAAGTACTATGTGTATGAAGATCTTGGATTGGTGTCTACAAATATCTTGTTGAGTTGGTGTTTAGGTGAGGGTATTGGTGTCTCCATCAGGTTGGTGCCTGCAAATATTGTAATAGTAGGTTGGTGCCTACAGGTGTTGCTGGGTTGGTGCTCAGTTGAGTAGATTAGTGTCTCTGGTAGGTTGGTTTCTACATCGTGTTGAGTTGGGGCTTAGTTAAGGAGATTTATGTCTCTAGTAGGTTGGTACCAACAATATTTGTAACAATAGTTTGGTGCCTACATGAATTCATAAAGATAAGTTTTATGGTTTTCTCTCAACTGGGTTTCCATATTAAACTATGTGCATTGTGATTTGAGTTTATATGTGATTATTGTTTCTCAACTAATTAATGATTGATGAATAGTTAAATAAAGTAAAAAGTATCTTATATCGATTCACCCCCCCTCTCAGTATAAGCATAAGTTAAACAATTGGTATCAGAGCATGTTCCTTCAAAAACAGTCTAACCATTGGAAGGTAGATCTCATGAGCACATATGGCTAGTCAATAAGGTTTCTTCACAGACAAGGGTCCATTGTTTGAAAAAATAAACTATGCATTTTGGAGTATAAGGATGCAAAATTATCTAATGGCTCTTGGGTTTGATATTTGACAATCAGTTGTGAATGGTTATACAATCCCAACAACTCCACCAACAAATGTGATTAGAAATAAGCCTAGTGAACATAATACAAAAGTCATGAATGTTATATTGAGTGGTCTATCAGAATCAAAATTTGTCAAGGTGATGCATTGTAAATCGACAAAATATATTTGGGACAAACTTCAAAAAATCTATGAAGGCGATGACAAGGTGAAGAAGGAAATGCATCAAACTCATTGAAGACAATTCAAGAGTTTGAAAATGAAAGACGAAGAAACTATTGTAGTATATTTTCTTCGAGTGGATGAAATTTTCAACACCATGAAAGGACTTGGTGAGGAGGTTGAAGAATTAGTGATGGTGCAAAAAGTGCTTAGG
This sequence comes from Picea sitchensis, assembly GCA_010110895.2. Taxonomy (NCBI): domain Eukaryota; kingdom Viridiplantae; phylum Streptophyta; class Pinopsida; order Pinales; family Pinaceae; genus Picea; species Picea sitchensis. The sequence goes on from SNQJ01S0070866.1 coordinate 67,702, forward strand.
TCTCTCCACTTAAGTTTTGATGCCAAAGTCTATGCCATTGAAGCAATGAAGGATCTAGAGAAATTAATAATGGATGAGCTGCATGGGATTCTCACTGCATATGAGATGAGGACAAAAAAGGAAAATCCAACATGGAAGGGAGCAACTTTCAAAGCATCAAAGAAGACAAAAGAACACAAATTATGTTATTGTTCCAACCATGACTCATATATAGAAGAAACATAATTTGTGAGAAAGCTAAAAAGAGGATCTAACAAACACAAAGGTAAGCTACCCTTCATATGTTTTAATTGTGGTAGAGTAGGGCATTTTGCTGCTAAGTGTCCATATGCAAAAAGGGAAGACAATGATGATGAGGACAATAATGTCAAAGAAGAACATAACAATAGAAGCAAATCTTATAGACACAAAAGAGGAAAATATACTAAGAAGGAGAGTTTTTACTCTAGAGAGGATAGTAGCTCGTTTGAAGAAAGTGTTGGATATGTTTTTGATATCAAAAAAGAATAATTTCTCTTCATGGCCATGGATACAAAGTCTACTAATAAAGAAAGTGAAGACAATAATAAATTTTGATGACGAAAGCATCCTGACTAATCTCAAGACCAAGAAAGAAGTGTAGTGGACCCATGTCCGTCATAGAGAACTTGTCATGCAAAATATCTTTGACCAAAGCAATGGCTAAAGCAGAGCTACCAGTGATCAAAATATCATCAACATAGAGTACTAAAATCATCACAGAGTTAGTATTCCTCAGGATGTAAACATTAGAATCAGATTTACATCTAACAAAGTCATGTGAAAGCAAGTAAGAATCCATCTTTGCATATCATGCTCTAGGTTCCTGCTTGAGGCCATAGAGAGACTTCTTCAGCCTGCATACTAAAGATGAGTTCTGAATGAACCCCTATGGCTACTCCATGTAGATCTCCTCTGAAAGGTCGCCATGAAGAAAAACATTCTTCACATCCATCTGGTGAACTTTCCATCCTTTGGCTGCTGCAATGGTTAGAGCCAAGCGAATGGAGTCCATCTTGCTACAAGAGCAAAGGTCTCATCATAATCTATCCCATGAATCTGTTGAAATCCTTTTGTAACTAATCTGGCCTTGTACTTGCTCACCTGACCATTTGCTGCTCTCTTGGTCCTATAGACCCATTTTCATTTGACAAGTTTCCTCCCTGGTGGAAGTGGAACCAAATCCCAAGTCCGATTCTCTAGGAGAGAGCCATGCTCCTCCTGCATGGATGCTTCCCATAATGGATTGCCAACAACCTCACTGTAGGTATGTGGATCAGAAGATTGAATCATATAACAATGCATGGGCATCATTGGTTCAGAAGATGAAAGTACATGAGAAGGTTCCACATGATGAAATCGAGCCCTCCTCAAATCCAATGGATCCCCTGCATGGTTTCGTATTGCCTAAAGTGTGGACTGTGCCCACTTGAGCATTTGATGAAGCTATGACACTAGCTACTCATTTGGTTGTACTACCTACTCATATGCATGTACATAATCCTCTGAATATGTGTCTGAATATGTAGCATCTGAGTGTGTGGAATCATCATCTCTAATGTATGGAACTGATGGAAGCACAAGAGTCTTTGCATGTTGCACTAGAGGTGCATGCAAAGGACTCTCCTCAAAATGAACACTGCGTTCAATGATGAGATGGTCTGTAGAGGGATGAATCAATATGTACCCCTTCACATCATCTGGATATCCCACAAAGATGCAAGTTGTTCTCCGTGGATCTAAGGCTTTTCTCTTTTCAGAAGGAATATGGGCCCATGCTCTAGATCCAAAGATGCGGAAGTGTGTGACATCTGGTTTGTCACCTGTCCAAGCCTCAAAAGGTGTCCTATCCTCAACAGATCTATGAGGTGCTTTGTTCTGTATGTAAGCAACACAATTAAGTGCCTCAACCCAAAGCTTAGAAGGAAGCAATCTTGCATGTAACATGCAACTGGTCATCTCCTTGAGAGACATGTTCTTCCTTTCAACAACTCCATTCTGTTGTGGAGTGTATGGAATTGTGTGTAAGATGTATATAATGGAACAAGAAGCAATAGAGTTTGAAAGCTCCATTCTGACAACCACGACCATAAAATTTGCTAAGTATGGAAAGGAACAACGGTCGGTCGGATTTGTCATGTGAAGATATAGATGGAGATGAAGATATGTCATCCCGCCAACGCTGGAACCCACGATCATAGAAAGGCGACTAAGTATACAACCAAAAAGCGATAATAGACGGGAAGCAAAAAAGGGAAAAAGGGCTAAGGAGTCCACGATGGAATTGTAGATCACATAAGTTTTGAGTGCAAGATGTATATCACGGAACAAGAAGCAACAGAGTTCGAAAGTGCCAACCTGGCAACCACAGCCCTAAAATTGGATAAGTATGGAAAGAAAGAGCGGTTGGTCGGATTCGTCATGTAAGGATATAGATGGAGATGAATATATGTCAGCCCGCCAACGCTGGGACCCACGAGCATAGAAAGTATGTATCTCACAGAAGAACATCTACTATTCATTTATTAATGCCAATCTTTTCGAACCTCTGGTGAGTTCTCACTAGTAAAAGCATAAGTTGCAGATCATAGAAGTTCTTTGGGTGCAAGATGTATATGATGGAACATGGGACATAAGTGTTGGATGCCGCAAATTCGGGACCCGGTGAACAAAGAATTGGCTAAGTATTGAAAGGGACCACGGTCGGTCGGGCTCATGCTGTGAAGGTATAGATAAAGAGCTGCCAATTTGCGAATCCAGGAGGCCGTGATCATATTGATGCGACTAAATATAGAACCACAAAGGGATAATAGAGGGGGAGAAAAGAGGAAAAATTAAAAGAGAGTGTTTATATTTATTCCACTAGTATTCATATTAATATGTATTAATAGATTATTTCTGGTCCAAATGTAAATCATCTTCCAATTTGCAAGATCCTGTTCGGTTCGCAAATTTTGTTGAAATCCATAAGCAATAGAAAGGAAAAAAATGACGGATGACTGGGCTCGTGATGGGGCATTCCAATGGACAAATTGTATGTTGTGGAACTCTGGGCACTATTTGCAAGTTGCGAAAGATTCAAAAGACAATTTTGAGGCCGTCAATCCGGGAACTCACAATCGAAAAAATGTCCAAGTATGGAATAGGGAAACGTTGGCCCGGATTTGTTTTCGCTAATATATTGAAATTTTTAATAGCTTTGCCATTACCTGGCAAGATCTTATTTTCATGTTTCTGGATAAGTTTTGTAGGGATGGTTGGTCCTTTAGAAGTACGAGGATGGGCAGAACAGGAAACAATGACTAGGAGTTGGAGATTTCGTGAACCCGCCAATGCGAGGATCCAAAATAGGGTGACAAGGTCTCCCCATAAGATGTGAGGCCCCAACGGTCAAATTGTATAGCTAGAAACATTTGAATGCATAATGTGTAACACAAAAGAGGGGACGATGTCAGAGTCCGGTAGTCAATTTGTATATGGCGGAGGTCCGGGTGCCAATTCTTTCGTGCCAGTGTGTTCAGTTGTCACTAGTAAGAACATAGTTAATGTATATTTGGAAAAACATGAAGTTAGTGGGGATGGATGGCAGCGACAGATACTTTGAGACATTTGTGAACCCTCGTAGATTCAAGCTTACGAGTTCAAGGAGTTCGTGGTGGAATTGTATATCAAGGAAGTTTTGAGTGCAAGATGTATATCATGGAAGAAGCAACCGAGTTCGTAAGCATGTACGAATCCCTCATTCCATAATTAGCCACTTTTTGGATCGCGGGTTCTCGGGCTGACGGGCTCAAAATTGGGGCTCTATTGTTTTGTGTACTACAAATAGCACCCACAGTTCCATGATATACAAATTGACAGGCGGACTTGCGGGCTGGCTGGCTCAACATTGCACTTATATTGTTCCGTGTCCTCCAAAAGGCACTCGGAGTTCCGCGATATACAAATTGACAGATGGACTCCAAGGCTGGTGGACACAAGATTGCGATTGTTTACAGATGGCGATCCCTATCAACTATTTAACATTATCTAAAAAATTATTTCGAAATACTAAATTATTAATATTAAATATTGATATTGTACAATTTAATTACATAAAATTATTGAAGGATGTTAAATCTCTTATTTAAAAAAAAATGAAGTAAACAAAACATAATTTTTTAAAATTCTATGACTGCAAATATAACAACGACGAATTTGAATTTTAAGGGCCTCTTGTTGATATGATAGCTCCACTGGACATCGCACAATATATATTCGTTTATTTCAAATTATGCCAGGAGATTAATTTTACCAAGCTCATCAATCAAGGAAAAATGCTAAAACAATCCCAATTTGCAGGATGTTGTTCAGTTCACAAATTTCGTTGAAATCACGGAAGTTTTGAGTGCAAGATGTATATAACGAAACAAGAAGCAACAGAGTTCGAAAGCGCCAACTCGACAAATGCGGCCATAAAATTGGCTAAGTATGGAATAGAACAGCTGTTGGTCGGACTCGTCATGTGAGGATATAGATGGAGATGAAGATATGTCAGCCCACCAACCCTGGAACCCGCGATCATAGAAATGCGACTAAGTATATAACCAGAAAGCGATAATAGACGGGAAGAAGAAAAGGGGAAAAGGGCTAAGTATCTCACAAAAGAAAATCTACTGTTCCTTTATTAATGCCAATCTTTTCGAACCCTTGGTGAGTTCTCACTAGTAAAAGCATAAATTGCAAATCACAAAAGTTCTTTGGCTGCAAGATGTATATGACGGAACAAGGGACATAGGTGTTAGGTACCGCAAACCCGGGACCCGGTGGCCAGATAATTGGCTAATTTTTGGCCAAGATAAAGTTTTTATATTTATTCCAATAGTATTCATATTAGTATATATTAATAGATTATTTCTGGTTCAAATGTAAATCATCTTCCAATTTGCAGGATGTTGTTCGGTTCGCAAATTCATTGAAAACA
>SNQJ01S0070867.1:13718-37570 GCA_010110895.2 Picea sitchensis
TTTTATTTTTTTAGGGTCTTTTCTTAAGGTTAGACAGAATTTTACCCTGAGAAGTTTTAGACTTAGGACTTAGATTCTGAACTAGGCGACATTTAATTAGGGAAGTAGTTTAAGAATTTCTTAATGTGTTAAATGTCTTAGGGTCATCTAGGTTTGTTCCTTCATCAACATCAATGCGACGTGCCCTTCAGGACGCACCACGTGCTCCAAGGGTGCCACTCGCCTCTAGTGTTTCCTTTGCACGACGTGCCCTTCAGGATGCACCACGTGCTCCAAGGGTGCCACTCGCTCCTTGACTGATTGGTAGACATCAATAACCCCTGAAGTCAACACTCCACCAGGTGAACTTGTGGGAGACTAAGGGATCTAAGGAATAATGCCCTCGCCTTATTGTGCGCCCCTTAGAATCATCGTGAGCGACTGTCGCAGTTTGCCCTCACAGCATCGTGGATCCTCTCGAACTAGGTAATCATTAACCTATAGTTCGAGCCATGGCGGGAGTGCTAGTAGGATGTGGCAGGGCTGTTGTCCACACCTCTCCCTCAACCTCTCTAGTAATCGTGTGTGGCCCCTTTACTCCATATGTGAGTCTGGTCGACAAGCTATCGTCAGCCTGCATCATCAACAATCGTGTCAGAACATGTCACATCATATCTTCAAATCAAATGTACAAAAATCACAGTAAACAATCAACCCCAATAGCACACTCCCTGACTCGATCTGGAGTCCAAGGGGTTCCATCGATGCCTCTGCATCCTCATGGTCAAAAACCCTACACACTCAGTAAAACTGAGTCAATAGCACCTGTCTATGTCAAAGCAGTATAACATCATGTCATCTAACATAACACATCATAATCAAGGACAACTATTTTAATATCATAATAGTTCGGATCACTTGTGAGCAAGTGTCCTCAAAGAATAAGTTTTCTCAGTGCGCTAGAGTGGGATGTTACAATAAATCCACTAGCAAAAACAGATGATCGAGATTTAATCTCCCGTCAAATGGACGGTCCTTCCCCCATCTGGAGGCTTCAACGAGATCAACGACTACGACTTAATCAGGCATTGAGACAGACGGTGCTCAACCAATTTGAAAATTCTGCGCTCTGGGGTATTTCCATTCCCGAGTCTCCTACTTCCTGGAGGGCTCCCTCTACTAGATCCAATGGGCACAAGAACTCTTGGAGGGTCTTAGCTCAACGGATCGCGTGAATTCACTACTCCGGGACTCCAGGACATTTCAAATATTGAGTCACTCAACTCCTGGGAGTGATATCTACCAAAGTGCTTATGCCATCCTTCCACTGCTTGATCTAATGCTTGAGAAAGGTCCCGAAGGGATCTTAGATTGATGTCTTCCATGCCTTCGCAACTTTAGTCTTCGACACATTTCACTCGTAGAGACTTGAAAACCCCCGGAGTACCAAGTCTCTGAACTATGAGATCTATTGTTGCGTGTCTTCTAGGATCAACGGTCGATATGTAATCTAGCTTTCGGGCCTTCGGGAGTTGTCGACCCAACACAAACTGTGACATCTTCTTCCTTTGGAGTGACCAGTCTCCAGAATACGCAATCTATCACCACGTGGAGAAATATTAGAAGCATACACATGGCCCAATCAAGCGGGTGACACATGTCACGTTCTAACTGACATTTCAATCCTCCACTGGTTCAAAACTCACTGACATGTGGCACACATCCCATGTGTCCACGTCATCCCAAGTGATGTCTGCGAGCCACGTCACTTCATAATTTCGGTCTTTGGAAGATTTTACGCTTTCATTCAGGGGTCCACATCACCTCAATTGACATCATCATGCCCCACCACTTCGGCTCTTTGGGCTACGGAACTTTGGGCTTCAAGAGTTTCCACATTAGCACACTCCAATTCTCCCGAAATCTAAACTCTCGAACCATTGTGAGATCTATGTCTCACAGTCATCCATGCGCATATTTGACGGTCCTCAACACTCTTTAAACCCACCGCTCTCTCCAACAGTTGATGGACTTCGGGACTTCAGGAGATTTCACATCAACACATTCCATTTCTCCCGAATGTTGAACTTTTGAACTAGCCAATATGCCAACACATGTCCCTTTTTATGAACGGTCTGGATGAACTCCGGACTTTGGGACTTTGGGAGTTTGCGCATCAGCACACTCCATTTCTCCCAAACGCAGAACTTTCGAACTAGCCAATCTGTCGACACATGTCCCTTTTGATGAATGGTCGGGATGAAGTCCGAACTTCGAGACTTCAGGAGTTTGCGCATCAGCACACTCCATTTATCTCGAATGCCAAACTGAAATCGATGGCTCACACTCCTCCCACAACCAACAACTGTGATTAACTTTGGCTTCAAATTCAGGGTTTCTTGCTCCAAATGACCCCCATACTCCCAAATATTTTCTAGATCTGATGGTCCTAAACACTCTTGAAATCCACTGCTCCATCTAACAGTTGACGATACTTCGGGACTCCGACCTTCGGCAGTTCAAGATTTGCATGCCTACCAAGATCATCAAAGCGGCAAAGTTACGAAGTATTACCCTTCGCTCTTGGCCTCGGTCGATGACTGACGATCAACAATCTAGATCTGACAAGTGGGACTTAACCTTTCCCAACTTATGGTTTTCCCTTCATCGGAAGGCTCCTACGCATTGACCCTCTGATCCAACGATCCAGATCTCTCTTGATCCCACAATGGCAATCGCCCCTAAATTTGGAAGGGAAGATCATGATCCTTTGATCCCTTACAAAGTATCTCTGATATTCTAACTCCTGCATAGACTCTGCAACACCATTCCTCTTGAGTTTTTCAACTTCAAGGTCGGAATTCGATCTCAACCACGAGACTTTGACCAATAGACTTGGCCCATATGGGCCCAGTGTTTTAGCTAGAAGCTTTGATACCAATCTATAACATACCCGACCACCCACAAGTCAGGCTATGCCACTTAAATAGGCTGCAACACACCCAACCACCAGTAGGTGGGGGCACGTTGCAGTCCCAAGACTCAGTTCTCTGAATGAATGTCAAATTATAACAACATTTAATAAGGAAACAGGCATGAAATAACCACATGCATTAATCAAGATCCATACCACAACAATAAAGAGATAAACAATGTGCCATGAACAACAAATAGCCAGTAGACAGGCACATTAAAAATGCATATCTCAGAGATAATTAAATACATAGTGGAAATAAACATTACACAGAAAAAATAGAGAGCACTTACCTTTGTAAGTAAATGTTCACCAACTGGCTGCAGACCAAGGACATTCCTCCCAACCATAGACATTGTTTTTCATTTACTCTGAATAAAAGGTCACCCCTGAGCCAGGGCTATGAATCCACAAGGACGGGTCCTAGGCCAAGTCTAAACACACAACAGTTGGATAAGTAGTTCTCAGGTTTCCCAACCTCACAACAAATCCTAATTTCCATATATCTTTCCCCCTCAACCTGCACAACCCCAAGAAATGAATACCTTTCTCTGCCATGCAGTCCCTGAGGCTGTTCCACTTCTCTCCATGGATCCATTTCTACTAGTCAGGAAATATCCCTACTGGAAACTCCAAGGACTCTCAACTGTGGACAACTCCATCCAAACTGCCATCAAGCTCATGCACACAGGAATCCATTCCCTCCTGGAATGATCAGTAAATCATTACAACCATTCAACAATGCCTCTCCTCTTCCTTCCATTCATTTTCATGCTCGTCCCAAGAGCACATGAACTAGCAGTAGTGAGTGAAGAGGACAAAGAAAAAGAGAACAAGGGGAAGAAGATGAACTAAGGGAATAATGATCCCCTAACTTCACCCCAAGCCACCCTCACACAACCATTCATATCCATGTACAGACCAAGATCATACAAATGCAGAAAGAGTGTGGCTCTTAGAAAATGAAGAGTGGAAAATAGGTGTAACAATGAATGAATAAGAACAAGTGAACCCCCACCCAAACCAAAGATGGGTTTATATAATTACTTGGAAATCAAGAACCACATGGCCTCCCCCAAGATGCTCATGTAACCCCTTTTTCTCCATAAAATCAATTATGGGTAAATAAAATAATAAGAATAAGAATTATCCCCTCAAGCCCCCTCTCTCGTGGAATCATAGTGATGCATGAGCATCACCAACAAGCACAAGCATGGAGGACAGCTAGGCACACTAGCGCACATTTTGAAATGTTTTGAATTTCAAACTGATCAATGTATTAATGTGATATCTGACAAAGATTTTTGAGTTATAAATGTATTTAAATATTTTAAGGTTGAACCATCACATAAATATGATGGGGAATGTATTTGTTTATGGATCGGACTGCAGTACAGATTTGGATCTTGTGCTCTTATCTGTCTGACGCAATATTTATTGAAATAGGTGTTAAGTAGTTGATAGCATTTTATTCCATTAAAGATAGTGCATAGTATTTGGAGGGAATGATCGAAGAGCACTTCTTTGTATAAAGTTTTGTAATATTTCCCAGTAGGGGTTGTTGTCAATTGTTGTTGATAATTGTTGTAGCAGCTGAATCTAGTATGTGTAGATCGTCGTTGTAAGCTAAGAGCTGGGAGATGTAGAGAAAGTTGTATGAACATATGTAAGCTTCAATTGGATGAATATAATAAAAGAACATTGTCCTGAGTGTGTAGGGATATGTGTCTATCTGAATGAATGGTAGAGTTTCTGTTATTTTTCTCAATTCTCTGTTATTTCTGTTCTTGAATCCATGATTTCATTTTCTTTTTTGAATGTATGAGTCATTGTGAGGAATATGTAAGTTTCATTCATTTCTCTTCAGTGAGCGAGTGCAAGGTGTGCATAATGTCCGCAAGGAGTGCGTGACCGAGCTTGTTTCGACTCTAAATATCAGGAGGGATAGTGTGATTCAGTCACGAAGGATAGAAGCGGTTGGAGAATAGTCGCAAGGAGTGCGAAATTATTCACAGAGGAGTGAGTGTGGATGAAATTTTGTTGCAAAGTGTGCACAGACTAAGAAATTTGACTAGGGGTCGAAGAGATTGTTCAGGGGAACAAATCAGAGAAGGAAAGTTCAAGAGGGAGAGTGGCAAAGATCTTCAAGAAGAGGATTCCTTCAATTTCTTGTCAAAGCAGTGAATGAAAGATTCATTCTCAGAGGGAGACGAATGATTCCAGACCATTAGATATGGTGAAGTTGCAAGGAGGAGAACCGGGAAGTATTTCAGTACTTTAGAGGTTCGGCAAGTTGAAACTTTGACGAAGACCGAGTCGCGAAATCCGAAGTTTCGATTCAATCCTAGTCGTTGATCGCAGGAGAGCATGTGGCGATGGATCGAAAAATTCAAAAATCGGGAGATTGGAAGTTGTGGGTGAAAGGCCTAGAGTTTTGCGGGGTCGCAAAGTTTGAACCATTGAGGGGCTGACGGATCTAAGGAGATGCGTGGTGTGAGTTTAAAGACTTGAAGTTGAGTGCTCCAGGTAGGAGTGAAGAAAGGATTTAGATATCCCTGAAGTCCGAACTGCGAAGGAGGTATACCCATGGTCACAACCGTGGTCACTCGTGGAAGAGCTTGTGTGTGTGTGGGTAGAATATTTTTGGGGGCCCGTAGGGACCCAAGGAGTTGCTCCGACTTAGAAATTCAAATGATCCAAGACCGGGAGGTCAAGAAGCCCTCTAGAGGGAAGGGGGTTTGCGCCAGGAGTGGTATCAGAGCCAAAAATAGAATTGAATTTTGTAGGGAGGAAGATAAACATCAGCACAATGCCACCTAGAAGACGTGTTGATCCACCTGTAGCCAACTGAGCTATGGAAATGGATATGAGAGAACTATGTGTGAGGATGGATTCCATGGAAACAACACAAAGAAGAGCATCAGATTATGGATACGTCACTGAGGTAGAAATGGAAGAAGTAGAAGTTGCAGAAGTTGTAGCTGAGGATACTGCAGAAGAATGCTTGTTGAGAGTGGTTGTCAAATTGGGTGCCCCAGAGAAAATATTGATATCCCTATGTATGAAGGAAATTTAGACATAGAGGAATTGCTCGACTAGATTCGAGCAATGGATAAGTATTTCGACTATGAGGATGTCGAAGAGGAGAAAAAGGTAAGATATGTTGTCACTAGACTAAAAGGACATGTAGTGTTGTGGTGGGATGAACTGCAGGCCGACGGAAGGAGAAAAGGCAAACAAAAAATCAAGAGTTGGGATCGAATGGTAGCCAATCTTAAGGCTAAATTCATACCCAAGGATTACCAGATAAGTATGTTCAAGAGGATGCAGAACCTGAGACAGAGAATATTGATTGTGAAGGAGTACACAGAAGAGTTCTATAAGCTTAACATTAGAGCTGGACAGAGAGAGAGGGACGAAGATACAAAATTCAAGATGAGCTCAGTATGACGACAGTCAAAACGGTTGAAGATGCATACCAGATGGTGCTGAAAGCAGAAGAGAAGTTGGCTAGAAAGAAAAGTCAGCAAAACAGGGGTCGGAGCTCGAATAGAGGCAAGGGAGTTTCCCAAGATAAGGCACAGAATCCCAAAGATGAGGTGGAGAAACCACATAGTCACTCTAAGAGAGGAGGGATTTCTTGAGGAAGACAGAGTGGTGGTACAAGTTTTTTTCCAAGAGGAAGAGGAAGAGGCAAAGGAGGAGAAGTGAGGTGTTATGCCTATGGAAAGACAAGACATATGTCTTGAGATTGTCCTGAGAGAAAGAAAGGAGGTGAAGCTCACATTTCAAAAGCGCATAAGCGATATGCTGAGATAGAAGGTGCAGAGGATGGAAGGTCCTTGATGATGAAGAAGGTTCTTTTGAAGCAAGAGCTAGAGTCTAAAAATCCATTGCTGAGGAACAATTTGTTCTGGACAGCTTGCAAAACGAAGGGTAGGGTTTGTAAGGTGATAATTGATAGTGGGAGCACTAGAAATTTAGTATCCACAGATATGGTGGAAAATCTAGAACTGGAAACGACTACACATCCAACACCATATAAAGTCTCATGGTTGTAGAAAGGTCATCAGGTAACAGTCACTCGACAATGCCTGGTTAATTTTAAAATAGGAGGATATAGGGATGATATCCTATGGATGTCTTTCATGTTTTGTTGGGAAGACCCTGGAAATATGATAGGAATGTTATTCATGATGGGAGGAGAAACACATACACCTTAGAGAAAAATGGTAGGACACATATGTTGTTGTCAATTGAGGAAAAGAAGGTGAAAGAGGAAGCCAGCGTGAACATACTTCTCATGAGTGGGAAGGAACTCCTAAATGAATTAAAGACGAAACAGGAGATGTAGTTTGTTGTAGTGAGGAAACCAAGGGTTATCCTTACCAGTACTTCACTGGAAGATTTGCCTGAGGAAGTTCAGGAGCTACTAGAGAACTTTGTTGATATTGTAGTGGATGAGTTTCCAAACTCATTGCCACCTATCAGAAGCATCAGTCATCATATTGACTTGATACAAGGAGAAATCCTATCAAATAAAGCAGCGTACAGGTTGATGTCTCAAGAGAATGAGGAGGTGAAAAGATAGGTTCAAGATCTGTTAGACAAAGGATTGGTGAGAAAGTGATTGAGTCCATGTGCAGTACCAACTGTGTTAAGTCCAAAGAAGGATGGCGGCAGACTCGAGGGCTATAAAAAAAATCACCATCTGATAGAGGTTTCCATTACCAAGGATGGATGACTTGATGGATTGCCTGAGTGGAGCCAACTATTTTTCAAAAATAGATTTGAAAAGTGGATATCACCAGATCAGGATGAAGGAAGGTGATGAGTGGAAAACAACATTCAAGATGAATGAGGGATTATACGAATGGCTTGTTATGTCGTTTGGCTTCACGAATGCCCCGAGTACTTTTATGAGAGTGATGAATGAAGTATTAAAGGATTTCATTGGTAAGTTTGTGATTTTGTATCTAGATGATATATTGGTGTTTAGCAAGAGTAAGGAGGAACACTTGAGACATTTAGCATTGGTGATGAGGAGGCTGCGAAAAGAGAAGTTGTTAATCAATTTGAAAAAGTCCTCTTTCATGAAAACAAAGCTCATATATTTGGGTTTTGTTATTTATTAAAATGAATTGAAGATGGATCCTGAAAAGGTGAAACCAATCAAAGAATGGTTGTCACCAAGGAATATATTTGAGGTAAGAAGCTTCAATGGGTTAGAAAGTTTTTATCAGAATTTCATTAGGAATTTTAGCGGGATTAGTGCTCAGATGATGGATACAGTAAAGAAAAGACACAAGTCTTTCAAATGGACAGAAGAGTTTGAGAGAAGATTCAACATATTGAAGGAGAAGATAACTAAACAACCGATTATGGTTCTGTCGAACTTCAGAAAGACGTTTCAAGTAAGATGTGATGTGAGTGGAGTTGCAATTGGAGCAGTCTTAAGCCAGGACAACAGACCTGTTGCATATTTAAGTGAGAAGTTGAATGAAACTAAACATAAGTACTCCACATATGACAAAGAGTTCTATGTCATAATCCAAGCATTAAAGAAATGGAGACATTATCTCATACCAAAGGAGTTTGTTTTGTATAGCGACAATCACGCTTTATAATTCATAACCAGACAGGAGAAGTTAAACCAGAAACATGCTAAGTGGATAGAGTTTATGAAAAAATTCACTTTTGTCATTAAACATATTTCTGGAAATGCTAACAAGGTCGTTGATGCATTGAGCAGGAGAATTTTAATTCTGTAGGAATTTTAGGTCAAGACCTTGGGGTTTGATCACCTTAAGGAAATGTATCACAGTGATCCAGATTTTGGAGAGGCATATGAAGCATGTGTGAATATCGTGCTTAGATACAGAAGCCTGTGGGCCAAATATCTGATTTAGGATGGGTTACTGTTCAAGGGATGCCAGTTGTGTATACCAAGATGCTCGATGATGGAGAATTTGTTGAAGGAAAAGCACAACGGAGGTCTAGTCAGACACTTCGGCCATGAAAAAACCTTTGCCCAATTAAACAGCTCATATTATTGGCCAGGTATGAGAGTAGAGGTGAATAAATTTATGAACAATTGCAAGATTTGTCAGTGTGCCAAGGGGAATAAACAGAACATTGGATTGTATCAACCATTGCCTATTCCAGAGAGGCCTTGGGATGCAATAAGCATGGATTTTGTGTTGAGATTTCCAAGAACACAAAGAGGAAATGATTCCATATTTGTGGTGGTGGAAAAATTTTCAAAAATGGCACACTTTATCCCATGCCAGAAGACCAGTGATGCAACACATGCTGCAAATTAGTTTTTCAGAGAAGTTGTGAGACTCCATGGATTGCCCAGGAGTATAGTTTCAGACATGCATACCAAATTTGTTGGTCATTTATGGAGAAAGTTGTGGAAAAAGTTGGGGACAGAGCTATATTTTAGTTCTGCATATCATCCACAAATAGATGGACAAACCGAAGTAGTGAATAGAATCCTAGGAGATTTTCTATGGAGTTTGGTCTCTAAACACCATGGTTAGTGGGATCAAATTCTAGCATAAGTCGAGTTCACGTATAATGACTCAGTGAACATGAGCACTGGGAAAATCCCATTTCAAATCATTTATGGAATGAATCCGAGGGGAGTTTCAAAGTTAAGGGATTTGAAACAAAATTATTTTAGAAGCACGGGAGAAGAAGAATTTGCTGCAGAGATGCAGGAACTTCACAAATCAAGGAGCAGTTGAAGAAGAGTAGCATTGAGTACAAGCGCAGAGTTGATCAACATAGGAAAAATCTTGAATTTGAATTTGGATATCAAGTTCTAGCACATCCAAGAAAGGAAAGATTCTTGAGAGGAACATATAACAAAATAAAGTTGAAAAAGATAGGGTCATGTAAAATCTTGAGAAGGTTTGACGAGAATTATTATGAGTTAGAGTTGCCAGAAGATGTGGGTATATCGCCCATTTTCAATATTGTAGACCTGTATTCTTACAGGGAATATGGAACCGAAAGAGCTGAAGATCAAAGAAAGATCCACTGGGAGAAACAGATGCTTGTAGTAGAGAAGCCACAAATGGAAAAGATCATAGATCGAGGAGTTGGTAAGAAGACCAAAAGGAAGACGTATTTTGAATATTTGGTGAAGTGGAAAGGACAACCAGCAGCAAATGCCAACTGGGTTAATGAATCGTAGATACAGAAGCATGGAAGATCGGTGTAGGAGCTCATGGACAGGAGTCCATGAATTTTTTAGCCAAGGGAGTATGATGCAGGAGCATTGCCAGCAAGCACAAGCATGGAGGACAATTGGGCGCACTAGCACACATTTTGAAATATTTTGAATTTCAAACTGATCAATGTATTAATGTGATATCTGACAAAGCGTTTTGAGTTATAAATGTCTTTAAATATTTGAAGGATGAACCATCACGTAAATATTATGGGGAATGTATTTGTTTTATGGATCGGATCGCGGTACAGATTTGGAGCTTGCGCTCTTATCTGTCTGACGCAATATTTATTGAAATAGGCTTTAAGTAGTTGATAGCATTTAATTCCATTCAAGATAGTGTAGAGTAGTTGGAGGGAATTCTTGAAGAGCACTTCTTTGTATAAATCTTTGTAATATTGCCTAGTATGGCTTGTTGTCAATTATTGTTGATCACTGTTGTAGAGGTTGAATCTAGTATGTGTAGATCGCCATTGTAAGCTAAGAGCCGGGAGATGCAGAGAAATTTGTATGGACATATGTAAGCTTCAGTTGGATGAATATAACATAAGAACATTGTCTTGAGTGTGTAGGGATGTGTGTCTATCCGAATGAATGGTAGAGTTTATGTTATTTTTCTCAATTCTCTGTTATTTATGTTCTTGAATCCATGATTGCATTTGCTTTGTTGAATGTATGAGTCGTTGTGACCAGTAGGTAAGTTTCATTCATTTCTCTCCAGTGAGTGAGTGAAAGGCATACATAATGTCCGCAAGGAGTGTGTGACCGAGCCTGTGTCGACTCGAAATATCAAGAGGGATAGTGTGATTTAGTCATGAAGGACAAAAGCAGTTGGAGAACAATCGCAAGGAGTGAAAAATCATTCATAGAGGAGTGACTGTGGATGAAATTCTATTGAAAAGTGTGCACAGACCGAGAAATTTGACTAGGGGTCGAAGAGATTGTTCAGGGGAACAAATCAGAGAAGGAAATTTCAGGAGGGAGAGTGGACGAGATCTTCAAGGAAAGGAATTTCTTGTCAAAGCAGTGAATGTGAGATTCATTCTCAAAGGGAGACGAATGATTCCAGACCATTATATTTGGTGAAATTGCAAGGAGGAGAACAGGGAAGTATTTCGATACTTTAGAGGTTCGGCAAGTTGAAAATTTAACAAAGATCGAGTCGTGAAATCGGAAGTTGTGATTCAATCCCGACCGTTGATCATAGGAGAGCACGTGGCGACGAATCGAAAAATTTGGAAATCAAGAGATTGGAAGTTGTGGGTGAAATCCCTCTAGTTTCGCGGGGTCGAGAAGTCTGAACCATTGCGAGGCCAACGGATCCGAGGAGACGTGTGGCATGAGTTCATAGACTCGGAGCTGAGCACTTCAGGAAGGAGTGAAGAAAGGATTCAGATATCCCTGAAGTCTGAACCATGAAGGAGGTAGACCCACGGTCACAACCATGGTCACTCACCGAAGAGCCTATGTCTGTGTGGGTAGAATAGTTTCAGGTGCCCGCAGGGACCCAAGGATTCACTCTGACTCAAAAATTCAAATGATCCAAGACTGGGAGGTCAAGTAGCCCTCAGGAGGGAAGGGGGTTTTCACCAAATAGCCCCCTATCTCTTTTGACTTTGTCCGTCTTGTAGCCAGTGGTGTATTTTATTAAAGTAAATGAAGTATTGCATTTCCTAGGAACTATGGCGCCTTTTCAACTTTACCGTCTCACCATCCTAAGTCATATTTACATAATACATTATAGTTCATAAGGGTTAGAACCAAGATGTTACAACACGTGGCAGATATCTGCACATTTCGATGGAAAGTGTTTCGGAAGGAAACAAGGGCGGATGTTGTAAAGTCGCTGAAGTTTGAAATTACGAAGAGGATTAGACCCACGATCATAGCCCATGGTCATATTGGAGAAGAGTCTAGCACAGGGCTAGCACCTACATTTTGGTGTTGCCAAAAGTGCTAGAGAACGGAGTTGAGGGTAGTTTGAACCTGCAGCTGACCTCAAAGGGACTTGTGTGTCAAATGTCTAGGGTCTATTGAATATTCGAAGAGCTAATTCAGATCGAATGAATTGAAGATCCTTGACCGGGAGGTCACAGAATCCCCTGGAGGAAAGGGGGGTTGCATCAATTGTATGATGTGTATCTTGTACATTTGTTATAATGTTATCAGAATTGCCTGTATATGTTACATGTATGTGTTTATTGTCATTTCCTCTTGAATTTGTGTATGAACAAAATGTCTATCTCTGTTTAAAATTGCATTATATGTGTGTGTGTGTGTGTGTGTTTGTGAGCTCCAACAAAGCATGCATAGCCTAGTGGCTTAAGACTGGGGTGTGTTAAAATTTGGTATCAAAGAAGTTTAGTTTTTAAGTAGTAGTGTGTCCACGACCAGGGCAGTCAGGGGACGTCGCATAAATCTTTTCATCTTGCAGATGTAGATGACTTCCTATCATCTCAGGCACGAAACTCTAATGTGTTGAGACACTTTCTAATACCTTCTGCAAATATGCCAACTGACATTTCAACAACCGATATAACCTTGTTACAAGAACCATATCGAGACTTTTCATGGTTTCCAGTTTATGTCATTGGCCGCAAGTCCACTTCACACATATGTAGGTCAGCTCTATGCGCATTGTACTTTTTTTTTCATAGGGATGTCGTGTTATATTGGGCATAGATCATATCAAATGAACTTTGTTTTCATTTAAGAAACTAATTTAGCACTCAAAGTTTTTTCATACTTGCATATTTGGTATTCACAATTATATTTTTCAATTTCTTTGAAAGTAACCCTATCAAGATAATTGTTAATATAGACAACAAACTAGTTCAATTATGGCCTCCTATACTATGAAAACATAAATCACCATTCAATTTTTGCATTATTCAAGATAAGTTTGTTAGAGAGTTCAAAAACATCTTGGTTGGGGCAAAACCCAAGAGGATAAACCATGAAGCTGGATATTTTCTCAAGGGAAGGGGCATTTGCATTCAAGAGAAAAACCATACTTACATCTGCTTGTATGGTTATCGATAAAACCTGCTCCTACTTCCTATATTTTTCTACGATAGATATTTTGTAGTCGAATTTTTCCACCAATATAAATCCTAGTGTATTCTATTTAACAAAAAGAGAAGAAAAGAGTTCATTAAATTGCCTCTTCGATTTGGCAACACAATGGTTAGGAATATATCCCACCTTAAACGAGTCTCAGAGACACTTACTTTGTTTAATATAAAAGAAGTAGAGCCCCTAAGGGGTTTTGATTAGGAAGGCATGTTCTCCTGACATTTAACATTGATAAGGTACAAAAACCTTTTTACAAGATTTGATGAAGAAGCTACTGACAATCAGTCAAACAAGGACAAGATTGAATGGAGAAATGGCTTGTTGATAGAAATAAGTTCAAACACCAAAATCCGGGATAAATAAATTCAAAGGGGGCAAACCAATACTAATGTACAGTCTTCCTCCAATCGCCATTCACGTAAGAGCTCCTCGCTTCAACAGACAACAAAACAACACACGGTAAATGGAGAACATAGTAATGACGGTTCTACTAGAGATGAAGGTGGTAAGAAGCCACCTCATGCAAATATTGAACATGCACATATAGTGGTGTATAAAAAAGGAAACAAACCCCAAATACAAACAATTTTCAAGACACGAGAACTCCAACAAATATTGAAGATATGGAAATTGAGAGCACAAATTTAGTCGACTGGGTAGTCTGTAGAATTGTTGAAAGCCAATAAATTACACATGAACTCTCAATAGAGGAACCTATGTTATTTGACATTCATTCCTTAACATTTCACAATACTCAATAAAAGAGGCATGGAAATAAGCTACAAATAGATAGGGTCAATGTCAAACACAAGAAGGGGTTTCAGAAATTAATATCAATTGTCAATGTATCAGTATTTTCAACATATGAACTCATGCAACTACATCACTCAATGGGAGATTCTCTTGCAAATAGAATTTCATAACAACAGTATCAAACCATTAAATTAGAGAAAAGAATAAGTGAACTTGAAGAGGCACTCAATCCCAGAACAATGTTTGAATAGCCATTGACCATACTTTCAACATAACATAATCCCCTAAGTATTCCAACAATCTCAAGTCCAATCAAGGAGGCTCTGAAATTGTTGAATGGAATCAAAATTTATGTGGCTGCTAATAATAACATAAGACTCGATATAATCATAAAGGCATGGGAGATCAAAACCAATCTACATGATATTTCACAAAGGAATTTGATATTTACTAGAGATTTGCAAAGAGACTTGCAACATGATGAAGCATATTACAAAAATGAAATAAACAGTTTTGTTGCATGGGTGACTAATATTAGCAACCATCAAAGAAATCAACATGGGCTACCCTATAGTAATAGAATAAAGAAAGTAAAGGAAGGTTGGGAAAAACAAGTAAAAATGCTTCAAGATGCAATTGTTTCTTGTAAAAAAATCAATGAAAGAAGAGGTGATGCAATTTTAAGAGTATTTGATGTCGTTGAAGAAATACAGGATCCACAACTTTTTCAGAAATTCAATGATCATCACTAAAGAAGAGATTAGTAGTGACTTGGAAGCAATGAAGACTTCATTAGCTAGTGACTTTGACAACCTCATGGAGTTTCTTGAAGAAGAGTTGAAAGAGTGGCTTGTTGAATTTGTCAATGATAACGAATACAATTTGTCAGCCATTGAACAACTACAATTGGATTTTAAACAAATGGAGGACGATATTTTTGTGCGTCAAGTTAAGCAAGAAATCACCATCCCACCAATCAAAAAAGATATTAATAACTGGGTCAAGAACAACTTGCAGTAGATTATTAACCCAGAATAGCTACGACAAACAATTTCTTCAATAAAAGGTCAAAGAAAAAAAAAATGGTATGAAACAAGATACATGACAACAAGTGACAAATCAAACTAATAGAATACTTGCTTCTTCATAAGTAGTCTAGTGTTTCCATGTACCATTGTTATCCTTTTCTTTTCTTGACTTTTGAATTGGTCACAATTGTTTTTTTTTATGTCCTTTACACACTTAACACTAATTTTTAACTATATTTCTCTCTTTATTATGGGTATTCCTTCTATTTGATGGTCCATGAGAGCCCCAATCCCAGTCTATTTGGGAAAATGCATTTACTTTTTACAGACATTATTTAAAATAAAAATGTATATTTTTTTAACCTGTCGAGGAACTCTTTAGCATAGATGGTTAATGATTTTCCAGGCTTCTAGTTTAAAACTGAATTTTCAACGTTGCTTTCATTGTTTGTTTGTTTTTTTCAATCAAACATCATGTTAAGTTCTCTGCATATGCACTACATTACTTGTATTCTGGGAAATGTTTTTTTGGTTTTTAGACTTTTTTCACAAGCATTAGGTAAAGCACAACTGTACATATTTTTTTGTTCTTTCCAAAGGACTTTTTCGCACATGTGGCCACTGGTTTTCAACCCCTTGAGTTAATTGAATAGTGAATTATGTTTTCATTGTGTATCATTTTTCAAATGAGATATCATGAAATATCATGTTGAGTTCTTTGCATATGTGGATATTTAATTTCATTCTGCAAAATGTTATTTTGACTTTTATGCCATCATTTGTAAATTTTATAGCATATTGTGAACACTAGATAGAATACAACTTTGTCCTTTCTAATAGCTTGCTTTATTTCTAAATGTTTAGGATCAAGAAACCAAGCACATTCTCAGGTTTGGTTTTAGTTGTCTATGGAGAAATTTGATATTGCCCCATTTAAATCACATAAAAATTGCAAAAACATCTTCCTTGTTGCATTGAACATTGTCTACTAGACAAAAACTTCCATGCACACTGTTGTTTCCCATTTGTATTATTTACAAAACCAGTTTTCCTATTAAGTTGGAACATCGAAAATTCATCTAATTTTGCGTTGTATTTGATCTGTTCAGTTTTTTGTACAATGTCTTTTCTCTCCTTTGGTTGAAAACCCACTTTTCCTGTTAAACTAGAACTTTGACAATACTGCTTCTTTTGGAAAACATTTCGTGTTTTTCATCATATGGGATTTTTTTCCCCGAACTTCAGGGAAAAAAAAATAATAGCAATCACAATTTTTTTGATGTGTTTCTCACAACCTCAATGATCTACACAAACAACATGCATTGTTAATGGAATTCGATAGCATCTTCTTTCTACACATACTAAGCTATGCACCATTTTCATTGTCTCCCATGGATCCTGACTTGCATTCAATGCACATTGCTTCTAGCACATCCTGAGCTCAGTGCATTGTGCATTGTGTCTCTTCAATCTCTTTACAATGTTTTGTGCTAGATTTTTTCATATAGTAATATGCAAAATGCCATGCACTGTGTGGACAACTACATGTCCTTTTCTTCTCACACACCCGCACATCATATCCTCCACACACTTTACATAGTTTTGGGATAATGCTGACATCAACATACTTTACATTGCTTCTGGCACATCCTAGCCTCCTCGCATTTCTTTTTTATGGGTTTCATGCTCCATATCTTTTCTTTTTTTCTTCACATAGTCCAATGCCAAATCTGACATTCTGTGTGGAGAACTTTGGATCATTTGCTTCTCCCACACTCTATGCACCACACACTCTTATGTGGGTTTTATGTGTGAAGCCTCTACAATTCCATCAATCTCCTTTATATCCACACACATTTACTTCCACAAAATATAAAGAGTCAAACCAAAGATTTCATTATGTTATTATTTCTTTTTTATTCTCTTATACCTCTCCAATAGCTATAGCTATAGAATCTTGCAATAAAATTTCTATAATATTTATATTATTCTTCAACTGCATATTTAAAAACTAAACTAGAAATCAATTGCAAATACAAAATATCAAGTCAGTTAATTGTCTTCTAAATTAAACTTCATAACCTATATTTCAGAATTGTTCCAAGTTTTGTAATTTTCACTCATTATCCTAGCTTCCAAATACTTTACATTGGTTCTTGCATATGCCAATTTTTCCATTGAACACTTCATTCACTTATGTTTCTTCTTTCATATGTTAATCACCCATTCAACCCTTCACTTAAATAGTTACCAAGGTTTGATCCACATTGAACATTTAATATTTAATTACTAAGTTTTACTTGACATTAAAAATTTAGTAAGTTGTCAATTCCCGCTAGCTCAATCGGTTAAGGTGTGGGTTTCGTTTTCTAGGCGACCTAAGTTCAATACCCTTACGGTGTGTTTAGTTAGGAGGAGACACCCAAAAATCCATCCATGTTAAGGCTTGGTGCATCCCATGCTAGGTGTGATCCCCAGGTGATTTTGACGGCTTAGATGCCCATGGGTTGTGGTTTCTTAGCCAACGGTCAAAATGTTGGCCCCAAAAGTGATGGGCATTTCTGAAAAACAAAAAAAAATAGTAAGCTTTAGTTTAATTCATCAATTTGCAATCTTGCACATTTCTACAAACTTTTATCCTCGATGTTTTTCATCCAAACACTTTATAGTTCTTTCTGTATATGCTAGTCTTCTCGTTAAACATTACACTCTTCACTAACTTTTGTATGCAAATATCCAATAATTCCATTGCTCTCCTTTATATCTGAACACGGTTACTTGTTGACAAGACACAAATCAAACCGAAGATTTAGTTATTTTGTGATTTCACTTATTTTCTTTATGCATATGCTATCATCATGCATTTTGTTTTGTTGAATTCATTGTCTTGTCAAATTCAAATTACAAAGTATATTTATTTATCACAATTTGTTATGTGTGTTGGCAATGTGACAACTTCGTCAATAGATTTCGTTAGATGTAGCAATTCATAAATATGATTCCTCTCTTTACTCATATATTCCTCTTATGTCATTACATAGCAATTATTTTTAACAAAATCTTATGCTAAATATTTATGCTTCAACAATACTAAATGTTTCAACTTTTTTTTTTTATTTGTTCTTATGATTCTCATGTTGCATAAACATTAATGCTATTGTACCTATACAAAGGTGCACAAGCTATATCTGTCTATGTATACTTAACATTCATTAAATTAATAAATAATTATTAATCTTTTAATTATTTGTATAAGACTATATTACAAAAATTATAAAAATCATGTTTACACCAACAAACAGACATTATCATCAAATACCATGTTATAAAATTTAACCATAATTTCTTTCATTTACACCCATTTCAATTACTTACAAAAATAACTACATGGTTTTCTATGTATTTTATTTACCAAGTGTTAGTTGTGCAACAATATACCTATATAGAGGTGTGAAATCCATATGTTGGCAAACTATATGCATGTGCTAAAGATGTATTATATTTACTAAGTGTTTCCTCTGCAGAGATATACCTGTGCATATTTGCAAAATCTATATCTATGCAGACTCTATGTCTATGCTAAATATGTATGATTAACTTTTATTACATTAATAATTAACATTTATTTTCAATATATGTACAGACATATTTTTAAAAAAAAACATTTTTTAAAGCATATGCATGTGTGTGGTTTGTATGTCTATGTTGAAGATGTGTTCTATTTACTAGATGCTCATTGTTACACTAAACATCTATAATTAACTTTTGTTAAATTAATAATCAACTTCTATTAAATTAATCATTAAATTTTATTTTTAATATACATTTATACATAAATGGCACTTTGTTAAGCATATGCATAACCATCTTCATTGTGCAAGCTTATATTCATTTATTCCCATTTCAATCAAGTACAAAAATAACTACATTATTTTCTATGTATTTTATCTGTCAGGTGTTTGTCATGTTGGCATATACCTATATAGAGGTGGATGCGTTATATGTGTGCAAACTATGTGTTTGTGTTGAAGATGTCTATTATTTACTAAGTCCATTATGTATATTATTATGTATATTATTTCCCTGTGTTGAAGATGTATAAGTTCATGCATATTGCAATGTTCAATATTACACATTGTAATATTCAATATTGCACATTGCAAAGTTTTATGAAAATTGGTTTTACTATAGCATAAACAATAATGCTATTTGTCTTTATTATATCAATTATCTTTTTGACAAAGACTATTCATTATCTATGCATCTACTTATATTAAGTTTCATTTTTTAGCATATATTTCTCACTCGACAACATATATTTCTCAATTAGCAATATATTTCCAAACCGACAGGAACTACAGTGCAATTCAACACTTATTATAAAATATGTATTTACCCATAAATATCTATATAATGATTAAACCTCCTCCATGGAAATGTATTTATTGTCACAACTTAGGCTTTAGATTTAATTTGAATTCCTAAAAATATACTTAGGTAGAGTTATCATTCGTGATATTTTAGTAGAGTTGTTTTTACATGCTAAAAGACTCTCAAGAGTTGTAGTTCATATTTTATTTATTACGTCAAATATCATATGGAATTAATTTGAGTTATTGGAAAGTCTGATAATGTGGAATTTATGGTTTATAATTTTATTAGTATATATTTATTGTGCTTGTGTAATTGGGTATCTATGTGTCATAAATTTTCAAACATATTTTGGAGAGTGGTAAAATTTGTTATAATTTAGTTGTTAATCAACAATGAGGACAATTATTATTGATTATTATTCGCAAATGTAGATTGATTCATTGTTGTTATTCAAGGAAAACTACACCACTTGAAATAACTTACTGGTTGTCTATAAGGGGGTAGACTTTTTACTCATGCCAAATGTCTCTGGGTCATAGGTCATTAACATATTTCCTTATGTCTGAGGAAGACAAGCTCTTAACCAATCAGAAGCAATTTTAGGCCTTACTCCAAGACTAAATGGCAGTTTCAACTTAAATAGTATCCGCAAGAAAGTTGATATCCCTTTGTAGTCATTGTGGTCATATACTTTCAAGTAGCGTTCAACCTTAAGCTCCTATATGAAATCAAATACTATATATGGATATAGTTGAACTTCTCAAACTTCTTTTAAAGAGATATTGTAAATGTTTAATTGCAACATACAACTTGTAATTCTATTTTTTTGGGGGGGGTTACGCTTATTTAGTAAAAAAAAATCATATATATAATAATAATATAATTTTAAGGTCACAGCCAAGACAGACACCAAATTGGTGTATTAGACCCCCTTGTTTGTGGGACAAGGGAACCCCTCCTCCCCCCTCCTCCCAACGATTTGACTGGTAAATTCTATGGAGGTATACATACCCTACCCCCTCTAGATTTGAACTTGTGACCTCTTAGGAGGAAACACATGTTCTTAACCATTAGATTTCGAGGCCATATACCTTCCCATTATTTATTTTTTTGTAAGTTAGAGTTTGTATTGAAGCTCGCCAAAGAAGTTACAATTGTCTATAGATCCTAAACATGTGTGGCAGTCGTACCCTTCTAGGAAACCACCGCTGCCACATGTCCCAAAATTTCCAGCGATGATGTGGAGGATATCCCCTTTGTTTTTGCAGATGAATGCTTTGTATCCTGCACGTCCTGGATTTCCTTTGGAGGCCCCATCAAAATTTAATTTGTGGCATCCTATGTGCGGAGCCTCCCACTGAGTGGGGCTTAACTTACGACTGACGACAGTGGAGGAGTTGGCTGGAGGGGGGTGGAGATTAAGTTGCCAGGAATTAAGGATGTGATGCTCATTCATTGGGCAGTTTAAGTCCTGGTCCATCCAAGGATACAAAAAGATTGTTTCGTTGATATTGGAATGGATTGTAGTCCAGACTTCCTAGCAATTCCTAGCAACTAATTTGAAGATTTGTCTATTCTGTTCCTTCCATATTTTCCAAAGAATGAATCACGATAAAAGCTGCTAGATTCTATTGAGGATGGGGGATTGAAAGATCGAGGTTCTCCATCCTACTAAATTTTCCCGGATACCTGTGTGGTTCATGTCCTTGGTTCTCATGAGGTTGGCGCTATGATCCCAGATGCACGAACTGTAAGTGCACAGATTAAGGAGATGGTTTTGAGTTTCCTCCTCTGAACCACATAAATGACACTAGGAAGGACCAATGAAACCCCTTTTCCTTAATTTATCCCAGGTGAGAATGTTGTTGTGCGTAGCTAGCCATAGGAAGGTGTTGATTTTTGGCCAGGATTTTGCTTCCCATATCTTGCCCCAGACCTCTTCTCTTAGTAACGATCTGTGACCAGCTCTGTCGATGGGTCCTAAATCCCTTTAATTCAATAGTAGAAACCAAACCTGCCACTGAGGCCCAATTAGACTCTGCAGCGTTTAATAGTGGAATGGTTCTCCAGATCTTGCGATATGGCCAATTTATCGATGAGCTTTACATTTTCTTGTGAAGGCTCCTCCTTCAGTTTGGACTTTCCCTTTTTGTATTTTCTCTTAGGTGGGACCGATATGAGATGTAAGCCGGTATAAACCAACTTGGCCATAAACAGGATTAATTTTAACTACTGGGGAAGGGTCTGATCTTGGGATAACCCGCTACTCAAGCATGCAGACGACAATTTTATACCACGGGCCTAGTACTAATATGTTAACCATGTGAGCATCCAATTACTGTCTGAGATTCTAATTATCGGAAAGAAAACACATATGCGATAAGATAATGGCAAGCAAAACAATTCACCTACTCTAATCATCCATCACATAATAACACAATGATTCATCTTCATCATAAAGAAAAGAACTGTAAAATATTGCGTCAGATAACTTAACAATAGATTCAATATCTCTTACTCATTACAACATCCATTCATGAAACGATATAGGAAATAGTTCTTCTCCACGTCCAATCACACATGCACTTGATGAAAATATAACTTGTCTCTGGTCCAAAAGGACTTCTCATTTAAAGCTAGCTCAAAAATAGTTCTTAACAAACCAAAAGAAAATGTTTCTTGCAGCAACCATTGACCTCTAAGTAATTGGTCGATGTTCTTATTTATAACATAAAATTCAACTGAAAATAACGGCTAAGTGTAGATAAGTAAACAAAATCCGCCACGTGGAGTTCTCTTCTAACAGATTTTTCTAACAGTCAACTCAAGATATCACTTGAAAGGGTGACTTTTCTCATACTCCGACCAACTGACGAAAAAATCCTTGCAGGTTTGGGCGTATGGAAATCTGTGTTGTTCCATCGGGGCCGTGTAAACTTCTCTGATCACCACAGCATGCATTTGATACTTGACCAGACTAGCACTTAACTGTTGAAGCACATCCCGAGCGCTGATCGGATGTTCAAGAAATTGTTGCACCTATCTTGGCGTTGTGTCGGTCACCTTTTCTATCCTTTTGGCCCATGAAGAATCTTTCTTGACGTGCGATTCGACTATATCACGCAAGTCGACGAAGTCGTTGGGTGTGTCAAATCAGGTAGTTTGATATCCTTCATCACCTTGTTGATCTTCAGACCCAGTTTCTCTCGGATTCCTCGGCGAAGTTATGGAGCCAATTTTGCTTGATAGTCAGAGGGATCTTTCCTGCAATCGGAATTAAAATCATTTAGAAATTTCTTACAGAACAATACACGGCAAAATACATGTAAAAACGTAAGCGTGAAGAATCCAGACTGGCACATACCCATAAAGCTCGCTAAGCCTGGTTGTTTGATACTTATGTGGTCTTTGCAACCCTTCGAATTACTTGCACCATCTCTATTAGTGCCATCATTTTACTTCAGTTAGGGTGGGTTACATCCGTGCACCATAGCTTGAAAGATCAAGTACGGAAAACATGAGAGTTAAAGTCACGTAAGTAGTCAGTTAGCCCTTGGGGTTGAGAAAGGATGTCAGAGCCAAACATGTGCCAAAAGTATGAGTAAGTTCCAAAAGAGTTGGATACTGTCATAAGGGAATCGTTAAATGCTTCAGGTCGAGGAAATTTCCTTAAACAAGAGTCGCATTAGCAAGTGCATCAACCATCATCAACTCAAATCGAGGTGATCGTACCACACATCCTATGCAACTCCTATCAATTTCATCTCACATGCCCCGTATCATAGCCATAGCATGGATGTGACATAGAAATTCCTTAAAACATCTCATTGCAAGGCATTCAGTGTTCCCTAGCATGTTTTGAATCACTTCCCACTCCGTTATAAATTCTAGATGTTCTGTATGTGTTCTACTTACCAGCCGAACTTATGCACTGACTCGTCTCGTGAGCCCAGCTCGATCAAATTATTTTCTTTGGGCCTTTGTTAAGCCACCAACGCATAAGGTAGATACACTATTGCACCATGGGAACTCCTCAAAACTCAATACGGGGCCTATGAGGTAGCCAAAGCACCAGGCCTAAGCCCCAAAATTCCTGGGACTCGTTCTTATTTGCAGCGAGTGTTCCTGAGGCTTCAAAGAGATATTCCTACCTTCGTGCAGAAACAATGGTATCACCCTGTGCGAAGGCCAAAGTGGAAGAATTTATGCTGGAAGGACTCAAGTTGCAAGGCACGCTTCCTCAACAACAGATATCGTGGAGGAGAGGAAGGCCTGTTGGACATCTGAGAGGGGGGGGTGAATTAGTTTTCACCGTGCTTAAACAATTATGCTTATTTTAAACTCTTTACAGAGAACTAAATGACAATCACAATAATGCAGGGAAGTAAGCAATAGAACATTCAACATCATTCACACATATGAGATACAC
>SNQJ01S0070869.1:21678-33695 GCA_010110895.2 Picea sitchensis
GACAAATAATAATTATAGCAAATTGAAAAGGGTTTTATAGTAAATTGACAATTGTTGGGACACTCTAACTAGTTCAATGATCCCATCTAGGTACACTCCATTTCTAAATTTACTTGGGAGGGACTACGCTGCCATGCAACCCTTGTTTTATAATCCTTATTATTTCTCATTAGCCAAATTTCTTAACATAGTCTTTGAATTTCACTCAATATAATTGCACAAGGACTTCATTCATGAAAATGAAAACACACAATCCGTTTAGCTTGGAAAATTCTAATAGAATGTTTAATATTTCATAGAATGTTTAATATTTTATTAGGCTAATTCCACCCCTATAGGTTTGATGCTAATGTTTTCCTTCGATATTGGAGGGAAAAATAATCTCATCTATCTACTTGACTTGGATTTCAATAATAGGACTAAAATTATAAGAATATTTCATGGATTCTTCCTAGTCTTTCACTAGTTGTTGCACCCTACTGATTTCCTATTGTCTCTTCATTTGTCTGGCTATTTTTTCTTCTATCTCTATCAATCTTAATTAAGTATTTTCTTCTACAACATTAATGCTAGTTTAGATATTAGATATTCATTTCAATACAACTTTTGAAACATATAATCCTTTTTTTCTACCATTCTTTGTGTATTCTTGTGTTGATATTCAAATCTAGATATGGTTGCAAAGAGTTCTTAGGGTTAGTTTGAAAGGTATTCCTTGGGTTTTAGTCTTGAATTTTTGTAAGTGTTATCTATATAAATAAGAAGTTTAAGTGGAACAATAAACGTTTCCTTCAGAAAAGAAGGGAGATACAAAGGAACCTTGCACCTTGCCAATCTAATTATTGGAGTCTTACTAGCTCTTGAAACACTAAGCTGAAGGATGCATATTTCACTAATAATATATACTAATCTAGGTGGATATTAGATGCCACCCATGTATTCTATTGATTCAAAATGGTTCGACATCTTAGTAGCTCTACTACATTTTTTTAGGTATTGAACTTTCTACGCATTTTTTTGACATTTCCCTTATGTTTTTGGTAGATGACATAGCCCATGATATATTTGATTTTTATGGCCTACTGAATATATAGAGCATGGATTAATATTTTTAATTGTCCAAGAAACACAATAAATTGACTTTTCATGCAAAATTTGCACCCCCTAGAATTTGACGTATCAACTAGCCTCCTCAAGGATTGCATTGTTTTTGCAACATCATTTCCTAGGGTTACAGTTTTGGAGTTTAGGGATTTTTCCTCCCAGGGCATGATACTTTATGTTGAAAAAGGAAATATTGCTTTACATTTCCAACTCATCTCTCTTTAGAGATAAGTATCCAACTCATCTCTCTTTAGAGATAAGTATCCAACTCATCTCTCTTTAGAGATAAGTAGCCACCATTGTAGCTAGTATGTATTGCTTTACATTATTTGAAAAAACAAGGTATTCTCACACATGATGAACACCTTCAGTAAACACACACACACACAATTAGATAAAATATCATAACACCAATGATTTTACGTGGTTAAAACCATGAAAGAGGGAAACAGTCCACAACCCCAACCAACTTGGCCACTTGAGGAAATATACTAATGCAAAAGAAAAATATTTTACAAGAGAGATTATCACAATCAATCAACAACAAATGATATTCCTTGCTCTTTCAATAGAGATTCTGGACCAATATTGTGCTAAGCCATGGATCAAAATAGTAGTTAATAGATCACGGAGAGCATGAGCTATAAGATCAATCTATGTCCACAACATATAATTATTTTTGAATTACATAACTACAAATGCATACTAATTTGTACTAAATAAACAAACAAAAAAACACATTTTTACCTAAAGACATAGTATACCAAGTTGAAAATAACTAACCCTTAAGTGTCTAAATATCATAAAATCATGACTTAAGAACAACTTGGGATATGATTGAAGGATTTAAAAATATAACATAATAGGAGAATGAATGAGGCATTAGAGCCTACGCCACCTTAATTACAACTTCGTGAACTCCTAGAATAGATCAAAGTTTGGAAAACCTCTCTTGTGTAAGAGAATTTTTGAAAATGTCTCTAACTTCATCACAAATAAAGAAAAATATCACTTCAAGAACATGATCATGAATGAGATTTTTGATGAAGTGCATGTATAGCTCAATGCATTTGTTGCACTAATGTTGAACTGGATCTTTGGTGACATTGATGGAACTCTAATCGTCACACTAGAGTGTGTTCAAATGTTTTTGGTGGTAACCAAAATATGAAAGGATCCATTGAATCCAAAAATTTTCTTGACTTGCATTAAATTCTCCTCAATTCTCTACTTCTATTGAATAAAGAGAAAGATTCTATTGTTTCTTACAATCCCAAGGGTTGTCAGAATAACTTTCAGTAGACTTTCGATCATTAGGGTGCAAACCCAATCCAAATTAGTGAAACCAACCAACAAAGGAGTCTCTTATGAACTATAATGCATTCCAAACTAAACTATACCTCATATATACTAAAGTATCATTTCTTTTGTTTTGCAATGTCTTTCATGGGGTGTCTTCATATACTAGGAAAAACGACCAATAAAAAAGGAAATATTTGGACAGGTGTGAGTCAAATAAAAAGGATACAAATTAAGTGAGAGTACAAAGTGGAATCAAATTTCTTGTTTGTAATACTTAGAGGCCAAGGAAATAATAAAAATATCCTAAGTCTATCATTTCAAATTTATTTTTAACGTTGGATTTCACATTGGTTAAAAGTTTAGGGTCACTACCAGTGAGAATAAAGTCATAAACATAAAGAAAACGTATTATGAGATGGCTTCATACTTTATTGGTATAGACATTAGGGTCGCAGTGAAATTTATAAAATACAATGTCAACAAGAAAGATGTCAATTTTAACATACTGAGCTCAAGGATATTTCTGAAGATTATAGAGAGATTTATAAAGGCAACAAACAAGGCTTGAGTCATTTGGAACATATCCAAGAGGTTGTTCCGTGAACATTTCTTCTTGTATATCCCCATTCAAGAAGGTGGATTTAACATCCATTTGATGGACCTCCCATATATGTGTAGTAGAAAGGGATAGGAAAAGGTGGGTGGAATTCATTTTGGATACAAGGAAAAAGGTTTCATCGTATTCATTCAATTCATTCAACTTGAGGGTATCCTTTGGAAACTAACTAGGCCTTATGTGTTTCAAAAGTTCCATCTGATGCATAATTAGTTATATACACCCATTTACATATAAAAAGTTTTCTTCCTTTTAGAAGAGGTACAATATCCCAAGTATCATTCTCCATTAAGGAACAATATTCTTCATTCATTTTTGTGTCTAAATATAGATAGTAATAATTTTTTGTAATTTTTCTTGGATGATGAGTCTCTAAAACTTCGGACAAAAGAGAGGAGGCTCGTTGGATCTATGAATGTGTCTGACACTGATTTGAAGGATCATTGGAAAGATCACCATCCACTTCTTGTGTTGAATGAAACCATCTAGGAGGTGGTGGTGATGGAACTAGTGTGGTTTCATGTTTAGTGGAATCATATGCAAGAAGGTGAGCATGAAAAGGAGTATTTTCATCATCATTGTCAGCATTTGAAGAATAAACTATAATAGTAATTGAGGATGGGACAAATGCTAAAGATGGTCTATAGGTCAAATATGGAACAAATTTTGAAGATGGTTTGTAGGCCAAATATGTCACAAACATTGAATTAGGTTCATAGGAAAAGAGATGTTGATCAAATTTAGCATCTCTCTTAATATTTCTTTCATTGTAATGATGTTGAAGAAGGTATAAATAGGAACCAAGGTGCCCCGTGGCACATAGAAGTTTGACACATGCTAATGGATGCATAATGAGGTGGTTGAGTAAGAGAAATCCCCCCTCCTTCTCTAAATTTTCTTATAAGCTCACTTTTACAAATAAGTTACTTATGAAGTGACCCACTTTTATAGAATAAGTTAGAATAACTTTTATAATGAAGTTACTTTATAAATTAAATTTGCATGGAAAAAATAACTTAAAAAAAAATATTAAAATTACATTTATAGTGATTCACTTTTATATTTTAAGTGACATGCACTTTACAATAAATTTATGAGACAATTTAACATTGCATGAATTTTTTTCAAAAAGTAACCTAGAAAAATAAATACTTGAACTCAATATCTCTTATTAAATAAAGAAAATTTCAATGAAGTGAGCTAATTCAAAATATATATCAAATTTAATGAAGGATATTTTTTTTTCTTTATTATTTTCCTTGATGGACATGCTTACCCCCAAAACCCTTGTTTTTGCTTAAAATAAACTTCAACATGCACACAAAAACATGAAAATTTTCAAAAAAACATTTTTTGAATCTCAACAATAATGGGGTCATATCTTGGTTATATTACCTAGAAAAAACAAGTTTTCACTTTGTTTCTAATTTGGTGAGCTCACATAAAGAACGAAGAAAATAACATACACAGAAAATAAAACATTTTTCCCTATCCTTCTTCTTTTATAAGATTGCACATAGAGCATGGAAAAGAGCATAAACATTCCAAAAATAGTAGTAAATTCAGAATAAAAATGAAAAAATGAAATATTAACTTTATAAAAAAAATTAAAAGGGAGTGTTTGGACTTTATATGTCCAATTCTGACTAAAAAGGTCATATCATGGAAAACAATAAACCTTTTTGAGTTGAATGAAAATGATTTCCATCTAAAAGTAGCACTTTATACAAAATGTAAAAGTCATCTCAACCCATAAATGAAAAAAAATAGAAGAACCTAGAGATGTGACAACACAAGTTCAATATCTCAATTAAAAATGGGAGCAAGTCTTCAAACAAGCTTTGATACCATGTTCAAAAAAATAGGCCATCCCCACACATGATGAAAATGTTCAGTAACCACTCACACACCCACATCAAAGATCATAACATCGATGTTTTTACATGGTTAAAACTCTCAAAGAGGGAAATAGTCCATGACCCCAACCAACATGGCCACTTTAGGTAGTATATTAATGCAAAAGAAAAATATTTTATGAGAGAGTTGCTGAGAATAGATCATCAACAAATGAACCTCCATGATATTTAAATAGAGATCATGGAGAAATCAAGTGATAATCTATAGATCAATATAACCATTAAGATAAAGGAGAATATGAGCCATCAAATCACTCTATTTTTAGAACACATTGTGACCATTATATTACATAACTACAAATGCATACTAATTCATACTATAGAAACACACTTTTACCTAGAGATATATTAGACCAATTTGAACATAATTAACTCCTAAGTGTTTAAATATCCTAACATACATTTTACATTCTTTTTCTATTTTATACAATAATAGAATTTGGGTTTGATTGTATTAATGTCCTATTTGCAATATCTTTGTGAATTTCCATTTATATTTTATCCTTCGATTGTTTCCCTATATAATACATATCAATGGTATTAGATAAATTTTCTCTTTATTTCTTCTCCTTGCATGTCCTCGATTAGGTTAGGGTATATGTATTTTTTATGAAACTAACTAATATCTAGGATGAAAAATGTCATCGGCCCAAGTGATATCCTATTGTGGAAGAAAAGAGATATGAAAAATCATGAGATCCTATCAAATTGTTTCTTGAGGAATCTCTCATGTGACAAACGAATGAGATAATTGATAATTTTACCCAAATCCTTTAACAATGACATATGGTGATAGAGATACCAAAAAGTAGTCAATTCAAAGCTCTGACACCCTTCAAGGTACATATTAACATTAACACTACTTTATTTTAATTTTAGATAGATGTAGATGATTTGGATAAATGGTTATATCTATTATAGGGTTATTACACTATTCAACATTTTCACATCATTGAAAATATGACCTTTAGACTCTTTAAGTTCCTTTCCCATGTTAAATATTAGTACGATAGTTACATCTGGGAGAGACATGTTGAGTATGATTTTATAGCATTTCAAACATAAACCACTTGGGAGGATTTTGTTAATTCTCTCAAGGAAAAATTCTACATTCGAAACTATGATAACAAGTACATGAGACGCACAAATTTTCATTAGGAGAGAGATTAGATGATGTCAAAGTCAACCAATATATTCCATCCCTTTCACTCAAACATGTGCATGAAGGACTCTGAAAGATAATCGATTATGAAGTATTGTAGTGACATATAAACGAAAATCGAAATAGAGATGGATTTATTGGAAATACACTAACTAGGAAGCTGTTATTAGTATCTTGTTAGCATAAATAAAATTTTTAAGTAGAAGAGTATGTAGTAATTTGGGTCTAAAATCCACCAACAAAAGCATGGTAAAGGTAACCCTAACTCATAGAAAAAA
Source organism: Picea sitchensis (assembly GCA_010110895.2). Classification (NCBI taxonomy): domain Eukaryota; kingdom Viridiplantae; phylum Streptophyta; class Pinopsida; order Pinales; family Pinaceae; genus Picea; species Picea sitchensis. The sequence goes on from SNQJ01S0070869.1 coordinate 28,057, forward strand.
AGAAATATTAAGGATATACAACCTAAAAAAGAACCATTCGAATCCATATTTGAATAAAGGTAATGAAAAGTAGAATACGGGCTTTGAAAAGTGGTGTGAATTCCATAAACTTCCTTGGAACAACATTGACAAATGTTGCTTAAACTAGTTATTGTTGGCTAACCTAAAAGCCTCAAAGTTAGACTCTATCTTTAAATTTGATTCAAACATATCTAAGGGAAATAATATCATCATTTTAGAAACCAATGTTACCATTACTACCAAAAATATCAAACTAGAAGAGGCAGAGGAGCGTAAGGAAGGTGAGCGCCTCTTCCACTCACAAATGTGGGTGAAGGGGACTACATACTATATTTGATTATTAATATCATTACCTTGATGAACTGGACTTCAATAAAGGTAATCAAGAAGTTGAATTTACCAATAATGTCACAACTCCAACCATATAGAATTGGTTAGCTCAACTAGGGATGAGACATCTATGTTAGTCGGTAATTTTATTCCCTATAACAACATGCCCTTCAAAGATGAGGTAGTGTGTTATGTTGCCCCACTTGAAGTTTTTGATGTCCTTTTAAGACAACCCTATCTATAGAAGTATCATGTTATTTATAACTCTAGGCCCTGTAGTATTATTATCACTCTATAGGTCATCTCTATAGTGTACCGTATGTTGTTCTAATTACCATAGTCTTATTGATCATAGTGAAGAAGTGTAGGAAAGTAATATCTCAAACCGAGATATTTTTTGTCATAATTTTTTGGTTATAAGGTGATTATAATATCACTATGACTACCATGGCCTCTAAATATGGCCTCTCTACATAGAGAAAGAAGGTGTAAAAGATAGTGGAAGAATACAAAGATATATTTGATTCACCTGTAGGCATGCTTCTGCATTGCTAGATCAAACATTCAATTTATTTGATACATGGTTCTCTTTTAACTAATAGTTAAATATAGAAATTCTCCTTTTCGGAGAATGGAAAAAAGTTAAACTATAGATTCAAAGCTCAAGAAAATTAGACAAACTCAACCAAGATCCTCAGATATAGAAGTGTAATTGTGGTGGTTTAGAATAAGGATGAGACATGGTGAGTCTATATTGATTATAGAGATATGAAAAAAACAATGGCCAGTAACTAATATCTAATTACCTAGATTGACAATATTTTTTATCACCTCAAAGGAACTGAGTGTTTTAGTAAGATTGATCTAAAGTCAAGAAAAACATTCAATAAGTCTTGAGAACCTTGAAACAACAACAATTATATGCCAATCTATAAATATGCTCATTTAGTATGTAGAGAATTTTTTATCTAGGATACATCAAGGATGAAGATGGTTTTCATGTGAATCTAGCCAAGAACCAAGTCATTCATGATACGACTTGGCCCCTATGTAAATTGTCTGGGTCTAGACCTAAAGAAAACTACATTTGGGATAAGTCACAACATAAATCACTCAAGGATCTAAAACATAGCCTTTTTTTAGCATCAATACTCACTCTACCAAACATTAAATATCCCTTCATGATTGAGATAGATACTTTAGGTTCTGTTGTCAGTGTAGTCCACATTTAGCATGGAAATTTGGTGTCCTATCAAAATGAGATATTATGTGATGTGGTTTGTAGGTACACCACATATGAAAATGGTATGCACTCTATTGTTTAGGATTTATACCAATTGGAGAATTGCAATCTAGGGAAGGAGACCATCATCCACATTGATAACAATCCCCTATAGTTCATGCAAACATAAGGAAGGGTATAGAATGACTTCCATAAATAGTGGTCCACATACCTAAAGTAATTCCTCTTGAACATTAGGGATAATAAGGGTAGCACAAATTGATTTGCATACTTCATTGACCAATCTTTGATTTTGGTCTTGACCATAGTGCTTAACTCTTATTGACATGAGCCCTATATGTATCCCTAATTGTATGATAGTGACCTTAAATTTACTACTAGATGTTATACACTAGGTACAAGTAAACCATTCTCAAAATTACATCTCAAAGATGATCCTTTATGCCATATTGGCCATCATTTCACTCCTTTAAGAAAGGATGAGAAGTTCAATTAGTAGTTACATGTAGTGAACTTTGTCCTAGAGAAGATAATGGAGTATTGCATGTGTACTTATATTATCCAAATCTTCAATAAGATGCAATAAGGATATCAAATTGTGTAGTTCCCATACATCACCAAACCTACTATCACGAAGAAATGGTTATACACTCCTATGCCTACCCTAGAAAGGCCTTAGGAGTCTATATCCATGGACTGCATTTCAGTTATTCAATCAACCGAGCATGGAAATGATTGTGTATTTTTTTGTTGTTGTTATATTCTCTATGATGACCATTTTAACACCATGTAAGAAGAGTATCACAATAGATTCCACTACTAAGCTCTTATTCATGTGTATTTGGGTTTATTTTGATCTTCAATGGAATATTATTTTTTATAGGGACCTCAATTTGATAAGTACTTTATCATCTATGTTATGGTCAATGATGGATTCTAAGGTAATCAAATAGTTTTCCTTCCATGCCCAAATTGATGGAAAAATAGAGGTGGTTAACAAGATTATTGTGCATATTCTTAGAATGTACAACTCCAAAAATTCACTCACATGGGATGACATCTTTCCTTATTTTCAACTTAGCTATAGAACAAACACTTCACAGCTATATTATATACAAACCATTTCAGGTGTGCCTAGGGTTCTAGTTATTGATCCCAATTGATGTGGTTCTTCCCATTACATATACACCTGAATAATTCTCCCATTCTTATACTAAGGTTGATGGAGAAACCAAATTTGTTAAACATATCTAGCACATCCAACAACAAGTTCATGATATTTCTTAGAAAGTCAATGCTAAGTACAAGTAGCACCATGATCAACATTAGGTTCCACATTTAAGTTTTAGGGTAATGATAAGGTATGGTTTCATTTGTAGAAATAGTGTCTTATAGGATGCCATCAAAATCTCCACCCACTCAAATATGGGCCTGAATCCATCACCAATTGGGTCAATGAGAATTATTTTTAACTAAGTGATCCCCCTTATGTTGGATTGCACCATGTATTTAATGTGGAATTGCTTCGACTATATTTTCCACCTTGAAGGAAAACTTAAACGATGTGATAGTTATCCTATATTTTATAAAGGAATGAAAAGTATGCATTCAATGTCCATTTTAAGGTAGGAGAATCATTCAATTTTCATAGAATAGTATACCAACTTTGTGAGTAGTTCCTTATTGAAGAAAGTAATTAGGTGAAATTTTCTAATTAAATGTTTTATAGTGGATGAATATATATCATAGGTGTTTTTTGTGTTGAGTTAAAACTAGCACTCTCAATTTTCTCAGTATTATATCTAATATGCATATTCTAATATAAAGTACCTCTTATATAAGGTTGTTGTATTGCAAGTTCTTGTATCAATGAAAAATATTAATATAACATTGGACACCGAGCACATTGCTAAGAATAATATTATAAATAAGTAAATTTCAAAAAAATACCACAAGGAAACTTTCCATTGAAACACTAACCAAACATATTATCTTGGTTAATATACACATAAAGATTTATAAAGTTAAAACATATTCTTAGAATAAGTTCATTATCACAATAACATTAAAAGAATTATCAAATGAGTATTCATGTTCCCATACCTACTTAATAAGGAAATAATTATGGACAATTAAGAATGAAAAAGTTTTTTGCAAAATAATAATTACTAAAACCTTGATAAATACCTATCTACCTTGATATTTTTAACTACAACATACATTTTTTTATTTATAAGTTTAATTAATTCAATTACTGTTAGTGTGATGAGAAAAAATTGTAAAATTTTGTCAATATTTTGATCAAAATACCTCTCTAAAAAAATAATGAAAAGCTCAAGTATGTGGAGTTCCAAGAAAGTAAATAAATACAAATAAAATAAAATCAATACATTTTACATTTTTTCATTTATAAGTTTAATTGAAAGGCTCAAGTATGTGGAGTTCCAAGAAAGTAAATAAATACAAATAAAATAAAATCAATACATTTTACATTTTTTCATTTATAAGTTTAATTAATTCAATATGTGGAGTTCCAAGAAAATAAATAAATACAAATAAAATAAAATCAATACATTTTACATTTTTTCATTTATAAGTTTAATTAATTCAATTAGTGTTAGTGTGATGAGAAAACATTGTAAAATTTTGTCAATATTTTGATAAAAATACCTTTCTAAAAAAAATAATGAAAAGCTCAAGTATGTGGAGTTCCAAGAAAGTAAATAAATACAAATAAAATAAAATCAATATGTAATTATATTATATGGAACAAATTATAGAAAAAATGATTACAACCGAATTTGAAAATTTAAGTAAAGATGATGTTTCTTCATTAATATCATAGTTTTGAGTTCAAATAAATTCAAATTTAAACACACATATTGCAATTGCAATCTAAATATAAACACATAAAAAAGCTTAAGACAACAGATTAAATTCACCTAAAGAAAGGCATGAAAATAGTGTATATTATATAATTCAAACAAATCTAAAAAGCATGCTAAATTACAATATATTAATTTGAAAAAGTAAATAACAAGTGAATTGAGTTAAATAGTATAAGTAAATGTGAATTTTAAATAATTTGTAACTATTTTAAAAAATAATTATTGATATGCAAAATTTAATATTCATGTTACATAGTAATACACTGAATATATGCACATTTTTATTTTTATTTTATACAACTATTTTTATATTTTTTTTATTGATGCATTCTCCATATAGCACAATATCTTAAAGGGAGCACAATATCTTGAATACCTTTAAAGGAACATTTCATGCATAACTTTATATGAATGTATAATGTACCCATTCACTAATCATTATCTCTCAAATCATCGCCAACTTAGTTAATGCTTATTGATTTTTTTTTAAAGGATATCTATTATTAGTCCCTTCTCTTCGGGCTAGGGATTATTAGTAATCGATTTTTTATCCAAATGTTATCACACAACCCAATTATTTAACCCAATGTTTTTAGAGTTTTATATAATTTCTCATTTCAGATTTTGAATTTTTATCTAAACTTTTCAATTTAAGGTTTTATTTGGCCTCTTCTTAAGGCACAAGGAGAAGATATGCAAAGTTTTTAGTTTGAAACTTATGAAATGATGATTACATTAGGTGTAGATCTCTTCATCTAAACTAATGCTATATCCAAAAATAGAATTAGTTCGTTAACATTTAATGTTTTCTCTCTTCACTCCCTTGTGCTCTTCACTTCTGTTAAGAACCAAAGACTAAATAAAAAATCAACACAACAGATATACAAGAACAATATGCAAAATCTCTTTTATTACTATGAAACCCTTGAGGTAGGGCAACACCATACAATGGATCCTATTATGGAAGGGTTCATCTCTTGTTCACTTGCCTCTTCAAGGCGACATCCTCCTATTGAGCTACCACTTCAAATACAATACTTCTCTTCATATCCCATTACATTACTTGAACCTCTTTATATAGTGCTACCATCAACTAATAACATTCTAGAGGAGGAATCTTCTAGAAGTAGAACCTTCTAAGAAGTCCTCTTACATTT
>SNQJ01S0070870.1:0-36812 GCA_010110895.2 Picea sitchensis
TATGAATTTGCTTGATATTTGCAGCAATGATGAACAGAGTACAGAGTTCTTGACCTTTTGCAATAATGATGAATAAAGTTCTGGGTAAGGAAAACAAATACAGTTTATAAATAATTTCGATCCTCACTGTTCATTTGATAAAAATTTAAGGTTCAAAATGAGATGTGGGAGGGCTTTAGTAGCAATTATATCCACGTTGTTGGAATAAGGACACATGTCATATTTACCCATGTTTGGCATGTGTACATTCCATGTTTAGTATACATATCTTCTAAGCGTTAAATTTCTATGTAGGGAGCCATGAAAAGGCATTCAGTTAGCATTGTAAAATTATGTGACATGATAAGAAAGTAAGCATGGCAAAGACTTCATTTGCGGATTAAAAGTCTGTATTCTTGACCAACACATTTTTTCTTTTGATTCTTTCTTTTTTTCCCGTTCTGTAAATTTTCTAATTCCAGGTTATGGACCCACAGTTTGATGTCTGTTTTTGCAAATTTCTAATTACACGTTATAGACAAATAGCCTGATATAGGAGAGATTTTTTAAGAATCATTGAGAATTATCGTTGTCGGAATTTCAAGATAAGGGATGGTGTTATTGTTAATCAAGGAGGACCTGTGGAGTATAGTCATTGACACTTGAGGTGTAGCAATGAAAAAAGAAAGTAAGCATGGCAAAGACTTTATTTGGGGATTAAAAGTCTTTATTCTTGACCAACACACTTTTTCTTTTGATTCTTTCTTTTTTCCCGTTCTGTAAATTTTCTACTAGAGCATCATATTTGGCCAAATCTTGCCTTTCAGCTTTGTCCCTACTTAACATTACAAACTAGTTAACATGTATAACAAGGCACTCCACACGAGGGTTAGATAAACAAATATGATTAATAAAAGTCTAAACATCATTTTTCCAAACAACCAAGCTTAAACAATTTTGCCAATTTATTCTCAAAGATTACAAAATCAGCAAGCGAGATTGAAAGAGCATGGATGCTCGGTTAAGGAGAAGGCCTTAAGATCTTGCTCTCAAAGCTCATTAACAATCCATAAAATTAATGCAATGAACCAAGAATCATAAGTTTTGTAAATTTGAAGGTAGTGTTTTCAGAATGTTGATCTTGGTGAGTTTGATACAACTCTTAAAGAAGCAGAGCTATTTCAAGGGGGGCAAAACCCTGTTTTAGTGGCTGCCCTTGAATTTGAAATTTCACATAAATAAAACAATAAGAAAAACACTACTTTTTGAGATCGTCCTTTAGTCAACATTCCTTCATACCTAAAATGTTTTGCATATCTTTTCATACCTAAAATGTTTTTTGCATTGTCTCTTTCTTGTATGTGGCATATTGGTTTCTTGCTCAATACATATCTCTTAAGCTGTCATCCTTAATCCACAATTTCAAATTTCATTTGCTCAATACATATCACTTCATAATCAAACATAGGTGTGAGGATTCAAATATCACATTGGGCATTGTATTCTTGAAAGAAAAGGTGCCAACTATGCACAAATAAAGTGCTGGAAATTGCCCTAATTTGGGCTAAATTGGGAATCCAATGTTCATCTTCATTTAAATGTGGAATTGGCTTGCCAATTTTGTATCTATTTTGTGTGCAAAAGTTGTTTCTAGTTTGCTCAAAATGCATGTTTTTTCAAGCTTGAAAAAGAGCATAGAATATGCCTCTTCAATCAAAGCCAAAAAGCTGCTTCTCAAGCTCATTAACATAGCTGGAAAACGCACGTTTTAGCATACCTAAAGAATTGAGCCTTTAGCCTTAGAACGTAAGCATTAGCTTAAACAATTTTCCAATTGATTCTCAAGGTTACAAAATCAATAGCGAGATTGAAGAGCATGGATGCTGGAGTTAAAAGGAGAGCCAGATCTTGCTCTCAAGCTCATTAACAATCCATAAAATTAATGCAATGAACCAAGAATCATAAGTTTTTGTAAATTTGAAGGCGATGTTTTCAAAATGTTGATCTTGGTGAGTTTGATACAAATCTTAAAGAAGCTCAAAGAGCTATTTCAAGGGGGACAAAAACCCTGTTTTAGTGGATGCATTTGAATTTGAAATTTCACATAAATAAAACAATAAGAAAAACACTACTTTTGGAGCTCGTCCTTTAGTCAACATTCCTTCGTACCTAAAATGTTTTTGCATATCTTTTCATACCTAAAATGTTTTTGCATTTGTCTCTTTCTTGTATGTGGCATATTGGTTTCTTGCTCAATACATATCTCTTAAATTGTCATCCTTAATCCACAATTTCAAATTTCATTTGCTCTATACATATCACTTCATAATCAAACATAGGTGTGAGGATTCAAATATCACATCGGGCATTGGATTCTTGAAAGAAAAGTTGCCAACTATGCACAAATAAAGTGTTGGAAATTGCCCTAATTTGGCCTAAATTGGGAATCCAATGTTCGTCTTCGTTTAAATGTGGAATTGGCTTGCCAGTTTGGTATCTATTTTGTGTGCACAAGTTGTTTCTAGTTTGATCGAAATGCATGTTTTTCAAGCTTGAAAAGAGTATAGAATATGCCTCTTCAATCAAAACCAAAAAGATGCTTCTCAAGCTCATTAACATAACTGGAAAACGCACGTTTTAGCATACCTAAAGCATTAAGCCTTTAGCTCTTAGGGAAGCCAAACAACCAAGCTTAAACAATTTTTCCAATTGATTCTCAAAGATTACAAAATCAGCAAACGACATTGAAAGAGCATGGATGCTCAGTTAAGGATAAGGCCTTAATATCTTGCTCTCAAAGCTCATTAACAATCCATAAATTAATGCAATGAACCAAGAATCATAAGTTTTGTATAGAAATTTGAAAGGTAGTGTTTGCTGTAATGTTGATCTTGGTGAGTTTATTCAACTTTCTTAAAGAAGCTCAAAGAGAGCGCTATTTCAAAGAGGCAAAAATACATTTTAGTAGGTTTGCCAGCAGATTTGAAATTCACATAAATAAAACAATAAGAAAAACGCACTTTACTTTTTGAGTTCGTCCTTTAGTCAACATTCCTTCATACCTAAAATGTTTTTTGCATATCTTTTCATACCTAAAATGTGTTTTTGCATTGCTCTTTCTTGTATGTGGCATATTGGTTTCTTTCTCAATACATATCTCTTAAAATGTCATCCTTAATCTACAATTTCAAATTTCATTTGCTCAATACATATCACTTCATTATCAAACATAGGTGTGAGGATTCAAATATCACATGGGCATTGGATTCTTGAAGAAAAGGTGCCAACTAATGCAAATAAAAGTGTAGAAATTGCCTAATTTGGCATTCCTAAATTGGGAATCCAATGTTCGTCTTCATTTATATGTGGAATTGGCTTGCCAATTTGGTATCTATTTTGTGCAAAAGTTGTTTCTAGTTTGCTCGAAATGCATGTTTTCAAGCTTGAAAAAGAGCATAGAATATGCCTCTTCAATCAAAGCCAAAAAGATGCTTCTCAAGTTCATTAACATAGCTGGAAAATGTACTTTTTAGCATACCTAAAGCATTGAGTTTTTAGCTCTTAGGGCAGCCAAACAGCAAAGCTTAAACAATTTTGCCAATTGATTCCCAAAGATTACAAAATCAGCAAACGAGATTGAAAGAGCATGGATGCTCAGTTAAGGAAAATGCCTTAATATCTTGCTCTCCAAACTCATTAACAATCCATAATATTAATGCAATGAACCAAGAATCATAAGTTTTGTAAATTTGAAAGGTAGTGTTTTCAGATGTTGATCTTGGTGAGTTTGATACAGCTCTTAAAGAAGCTCAAAGAGCTATTTCAAGGGGGGGGGAAAAACCCTGTTTTAGTGGATGCATTTGAATTTGAAATTTCACATAAATAAAACAATAAGAAAAACACTACTTTTTGAGCTTGTCCTTTAGTCAACATTCCTTCATACCTAAAATGTTTTGCATATCTTTTCATACCTAAAATGTTTTTTGCATTGCTCTTTCTTGTATGTGTGAGGAAATGGGGGTTTGGAATTGATGAAGATGGGACCACTATCTCTTCACATAGATAGTGTCCTATTATTAAGGACCTCTTGTTTAATTGAACTATGCAATTTTGGTTGACTTTACTATAACGGACATGGTCAAATGTAGTGTGAAGTCCATTTCTAGATTGAAACACTTGTTGTTTAATTGGCCTATGTAGCAGATGTAGTGAAATGTTGTGTGAAGACCATTTGTAGATTGAAACACCTATTGTCAATTTTGGTGACTTTGCTATAGTAGACATAGTGAACTATAAGCGGTGTAAATCGAAATTTTATTATGAAAAATGCTGGTGTCAATTTTGATCGATTTTACTACAACAAATGCAGTGAAATGTTTTGTGAGTCCATTTGTAGATTGAAAACTTGTTATTTGATTGGATTATGTGGTAGATGTGGTGAAAGGCATCATTGAAGTCCATTTGTAGATTGAAACACATTTTTTTAATTTGGGCCTATGCAATTTTTTAATTAGCCTATGCAAAATGCTCTTTGTCAATTTTGGTTAACTTTATTATAGCAGACATGGTGAAATGTTATATGAAGTCCATTTGTAGGTGAAACACTTGTTGTTTAATTGGCCCATGTAGAAGATGTGGTGAAATGTTGTGATGAGTCCATTTGTAGATGGAAACACCTTTTGTTTAATTGGCCTATGAAAACTATTATTTGTAGGGAAATTATAGATGTCTTGAATGTGGTTGGCTGCTATTGCTTAGTAGATGTAGTGAATGTTGATGTTGGGTGAAATGTTGGTTGACTTTATTGCTTAGTAGATGTAGTGAATGTTGATGTTTGGTGACTTTATTGCTTGAGATGTTGTGACTCCATTTGTAGATTGAAACACATTTGCAATTGGCCTATACAAAATGCTCTTTATCCAATTTGAATTAGACTTTCTTGTAGTAGATGTGGTGAAATGTTTGTGAGTCCATTTGTTTACCCAACACCATAAGCCAATATTTTACAAGATTTTATAATTCATTGAAAGATTAGCCAAGATTTTACAAGTTTTTATAATTAAGTGAAATATTAGCCAATATTTTACAGATTATATAATTGACTAAAATATTAACCAAGAAGATATATATACATTTTATATATTATTGATAAAATAGCCCTCAATTTTTTCTATGTATCATTGGGATTCACCAATTTATTACTTTATATAAATTTAGGGGGTTCTTCTAAATCACCCACGGACAAAATTTATAACATCTGTAAGAAATTGAAGATAAAAGGAGTTTAGAATATATAATTTTTTCAAATCCATCCTACGTTCTACATCACTCTTTGCAGCCAGGCTAGGTGCATCTCGAAGCGATGAGCATTGAAGACTCAAATGTGGACTCTCGACTAAAATATTCGCCAAAAAATTATATATACATTTTATATTATTGATAAAATAGCCCTCAATTTTTCCTATGTATCATGGGGATTCGCCCATTTATTATACATATAAATTTAGGGGGGGTTCTTAAAATCACCCCTGGACAAAAGTACCCTTTCATCATGAAATTGAAGATAAAGAGTTGAATATTATAATTTTTTTACAAATCCATCCTGCGTTCATCACTCTTGCGACGAAACTAGATGTACATCTCAAGAGCGATGAACGTGAAGATAGTGGACTCTCGTCGCGCTTGCGATGACCTTTGGTTATCATCTCAAGAGAGACGATAACCATTGACCATTACATTGTTTGAAAAAGTCAACATTGACCATTACACTATTTGACAAATTCAACATTGACTTGATCAAAGTTTGTCTCTCTTGCGACGAAAAAAATATTTCTAAATATTCTGCAAATTAGAGATGTTGTGACAATATTTCTATAACAACGACGATTCATAAAGGGTTTTTTTGTGTGGATAAATGTCACAGAATATTAGAGGTGGGAAACCAACTCAGCCTCTACCACATCAGTGCAAGTATAGAATGTTCTATTTTTATAGGACTAGACTGGATAGAAACCAACTCAGCCTCTGCCACATCAGTTGTACGGTTGTACGGTCAGTTGACACATGGACTGTATGAACTGTACAGACTCCACAATCAACATTTTCTTACCTATTTGGAAAAGTGGATATAACATGATATCACTCGCATGTGATCTCCATTTGAGCCCATTCATTGGGATCACAAGGACAATATATACACAACGAATATGTTTTTGAGCAATTTCGAGCACTTTGATTTTTGATCTTTTTTTGATCCCCTAGATCACTAGGAGGTACAATTATAACTAATGGACCCAAGAATACATAAATAAAATAAAATTACTAATGTAATATACCCCAATTAAGGGGTAATGTTCCATTATTTATGGATTAACATGTCCCTCCCCTTCAGACAAGTGTTTTCTGCAACACCTGAGTAATTTTGGATTCTTCGGTATAAAAGATTCATCTTCCCAAGTGGAATATTCGGCAGCTAGTTTCCTCCACTTAATGACATAATCTGAAATGGATCTATTCCTCAGCTGGAGAATTCTTGTGTCAGTGATAGATTCAGGCTCCAATATGATTTTTCCTTCCTTGTCAAGTTATGGAAATATAGTTTGAACTGGGATCTTATCACCTATAACCTTCTTTAAGCATGAAACACGGAAAAATGGGTGTACTCATGAAGATCCAGGCAACTCCAATTTGTATGCCTTAGTACCAATATATTGCAACACATTATAAGGGGAATAGTTCTTTGGTGCTACTTTATTATCCTTCTTATTTTTCTTGAGGGACATCTGTTTATATGGTTGTAGTATTAAAAATACCCAACCCCCTACTTCAAAACTTCTTTCACTATAATGTTTATCTGCTTGTTGTTTCATGTGATTCTGTGCCATGGTCAAGTTGTCCTTTAAGAGTTGGAGAACTTGTTGTTGATGCTCGGTCTGATCTTCCACTTCTTGAACCTTAGATTTTTCTTTTATAGAAGAAGTGATGGAAGGTGGGTGATATCCATAGAGTTCCATAAATGGTGTCATTTTTTTTGTAGTATGAAAGGAAGTGTTATACCACCATTTTTCCAAGGGTAACCATTTGAGCCATTGTGTTTTATTATTAGAGACAAAGAAATGAAGGTATCCTTCTAGACATTTGTTCACTATCTCAGTTTTTCCATCAGATTGAGGATGATAAGATGAGCTATGAGCCAATTGAGTACCAAAACAAGAAAATAATTATGTCCAAAAATGTCCAGTGAAGATGGGATATCTGTCACTTACAATAATATTTGGGCTTCCATGTAGATTTTGAACTATCTCCATGAATGCGGTGGAAACTATATTTTTTTTTAAAGGATGAGAGAGTGAAAAAAAGTGTGTGTACTTGTTCAGTCTATCAACAATCACCATGATGACACTCTTCCCTTTAGACTTCGGTAACCCTGTGATGAAATCCATGGAAACCTCCTCTCAGCATTGACTCGGGATGGATAATGGTTATAAAATATCATTAGTTTTAAGGCCACAAACCTTTGAACATTAGTTTTAAGGCCATCCCAAAACAATTCCTTCTTGACCTTATGGTAGGTTTTACAAAATCCTGAGTGTCGTCCTACTAGAGAGGTGTGAAATTCCAAGAGTACCTTTTGTTTGAGTTGGGAGTTATTACATAAATATAAGCAATATTTGTACCATAATGAATCATTTTTCCATATAAATGTATCTGATGCATTGTAATCCCGCTGCAACCTTTGAATGAGAGTCCACACGTTTTCATCATTCTTCCATTCATCCCTCGCTTCTATTATCCAATCAGGTTGGATGATTGAGATAACATACAAAAAGTCCTTAACATCTTCATCCTTTCTTGAGAGTGCATCTGGCACAAAATTTTGCTTCCCTTTTTTGTAGATGATTTCAAAATCATAACCCAACATCTTGGTCACACATTTTTGTTGTTATTTTGAAGATAGTCTTTGTTGCAAGAAATATTTAATACTATCATGATATGTTTTGACCTTGAATTTCCTACCTATTAGGTAAGGGTTCCATTTCTTCAATGCATGTAGTATTTACATCATTTTCTTCTCATAAATGGTTTTGGGTAAGTTATTTCCCTTGAGTGGCAAACTTTCAAAAGAAAGGGGCCTTCCTTCTTTCATTATAACATCACCAATGTCATTTCCCAAGGCATCACATTCCACAATAAAGGTTTTTATGAAGTCTGGTGTGGTCAAGACATGAGATTTTCACATCGCCTCTTTAAGTTGTTCAAAAGATTGAGTTTCCTCTGGAGTCCATGAAAATGCATCCTTCTTAGTTAATTTTGCTAAAGGTGTTTCTATTCTTCCATAGTTCCAAACAAACTTGTGGTAGTAACTTGTCAAACCCAAAAATCCTCTAAAATTCTTCAATGTTTTGGGAATTGGCCAGTCTATCGTGGCCTTAATCTTGTTACGGTCTATCTTGACACCTTCATGAGATACAATATGACCCAAATTCTCTAACTCCTTCACCCCAAAGAAACATTTGGATGGTTTGGCATATAGTTTTTTCTCCTTTAGTAGTTGTAGCACCTTGTCAGCATGTCCAACATGATCCTCCCAAGACTTGATATAGATTAGTATATCATCAAAAAATACTAACACAAATTTTTGAAGGAAGGGATTTAAAATGGATCTCATCAACCCGTGGAATGTGGAAGGTGCATTCGTAAGGACAAAAGGTATGACAAAAAAATCATAATGGCCTTCATGAGTTCAGAATGTTGTTTTTGGGACATCTGCTTCCTTCATTCTAATCTGATGATACCCTAAATGGAGATCCAACTTTGTGGCATAGACTGTTCCATGTAGTTTATCTAACAATTCATCAATGACGGGAGTGGGAAACTTATCTTTAATAGTGATCTTGTTGAGCTTTCTATAATCTGGAAACATATTCCATGAGCCCTCTTTCTTGAGTACATTACCACCGGTGTAGAGTAAGAACTTCGACTAGGTCTAATAATGTCAACCTCTAACATTTCTTCAACCATATGCTCAATTTCACTTTTTTGGGCATAAGGGTATCTGTGAGGCCCGATGTTAGGAGGAACACTCCTAGGAATTACATGAAAAGAATGATCATGATTTCAAGTGCGTGGAAGACCTCTAGGAATATATTCAAATAATTTGGAATGCTTGTCAATGATTCCTTGGATATCTATCAGAATAGATGGCTTAGATGTTTGAACATATAGTGAACATAGTTGTACAATTACACCTTGATGCCCCCTTTTCAATAATTTTTTCATGCCATTAGATCTTATCACCTTACTGGGTTTCCCTGTGATACCCCTTAACTCAATTTCCTTTCCTTCCAATGAAAATTTCATGAAAAGTTCTTGAAAATTAAAATCCATTGTTCCCAATGATTATAACCATTGGACTCCTAGTACGACATCAGCACCACCCATGGGTATAACAATCATTGGAATATTCATTACATATTCCCCCATATTAAGATCGATCTTATGGAATTTTCCTGATTAATTGATATTTCCTCCATTTTCAATCATTACTTGAAACTCTAGCACTGAATATATAAATCAATTGGGATCTTTGGCTAATTTATAGTGAATGAAATTATGAGTACTACCAGAATCAATTAGGACTATTACCTTTTTATTTTTGATATATCCTTCGATGTGGAGGGTTTGAGGAGTGATAATTCTAGCCAATGCCTTACATGATATCGTGGGAGTCAACTCTTCAGAAGAAATCTATTCTACATTTTCATATTGAGATGGTTCTTGTTCTTGTTCTTGTTCCTCTTCACAATCTATGTAGAATAATTTATTCTCACCACACTTATGTCCCTTACTATACTTGTTGTCACAATTAAAGCATAAACCTTTTCCTTTTCTTTCCTTCAATTTTCGAGGTGTCAACCTTGTAGGTCGAGGTGTTTTATAAGAAGGAAGATTATTCTCTCAATAAATGTTAGGAGTGGTCCTTGTAGCATCCATAGCCATATTTTTACTTTCAACATCTCTCGCCACCCTATATGCATTCTCCAATGTTTTGGGTTCCCAAAGGAGAACCTCATGTTGAATGTTATCCTTTAAAGTTTCTATGAATACATCAATCAGGTGCTCATCTAGAATATCCGTTACCTTTATATTCAATCTTTGGAACTCTTCAATGTTCTGAACCCTTTTTTTTGACATTTATCAATTGGCTAAAGAAAATATTGCTCCATGTATCTTCATAGTGTGCTATCATTTCTTCCATGAAAAATTTCCAAGTGACAAGTGATTTGCGAGAACAAATCCATCGATACCACACAAATTGATTAGGTTCTAAATATAAAGAAGAAATTCATATATTTTGTGTATGTGGCACATCATGTATATCAAAAAACTGCTCCATATGAAGTATCCATGTGATTGGATCCTTTCCATAAAACTTCCTCATATCGATCTTGGGAAAGTGGTTGGTCTTCAACCCAAAGTTAGAGTTTGTCTAGTCTTGATTCATATTCCTTGTGTCCTCATCATGAATTTCATGGGATACATTTTCACTTTCAGGTGGCCTCTCTATTAGGAAATTTTTCAATCCTTCCATGATCTCCCTTTTCAAACAATCCATCTTAGTATCCATTATTTCCTCCAACTTAGCTTCAGTTGAATCCATCATCCCTTGTAGTTCATCTTTTGTTACTATCATATTTTGTAAATCATTTATGTCTCTACGTGTTTCTTCACGTTCATCAAGAGTCCAAGTAGGACTTTTTGGAGGATTATTTGGTGTAGAAGTTCCCTTTTTTTGTGGCATGTTGGCCACGTATCACTTTTAAACCTTGATTTCAAGGTGTTTCTGATAGACGATCTTTCTTCTACTGTATCTCAAAATTTTTGTCCCTTCTGGGTCTAAAAAAATTGTTTTGTAGTTCTTTGATATGCATTCTCTGCAATGCCACGTGTCTAATCAAAATTGGATGTGCCAAGTGGAAGTTATGGTAACTTCCCCACACCTTTCTTACTTTTGTCCCTTCCAGGAGAGCATAGTTGTAAAGCGTTCCAAGAGCAAAATATCTTATATCTGATTATGTTACTTTGATCAGAACTACTACAAACTGTCCACTATCCAATGCAACTAGTCTCACTTAATTTAGATACTCACTGAAGAAGATATCATTGTTTTACCCGTAACACTTGTTTGAGACTAGTTAATATGACTAGTCAAATACCCTATCTTACACAGGGTTTATCTACAAATGTAGGATGAATCAGAAGTTGAAAGTTTTATCAAAGATACCTTTATAATTTATATGAATATCGTACAAGTTTCAGGGTCTGAAACATCACATAAAATTTTTATAGCTACAATTACACGATGACTAAATTCAGGATGATTCTAGAACCCTATCTTGCATAGGATATATCTCCAAAAGTAGAAGGGCTCAAGAGATGAAATTTGAACCCCATGTACCTTGATTTGTATACTAAATACGATCCAAGTGATTCCTTCTGAAACATCATAGAAAAAAAAATATATTGAAAATTCCAAGGATATAGGCCAGTGGTAGTAAGGATAGAAGGATTTGCAGGAGAAACTTCCCCCCATGCTTGTTGATGTTTCAACCACATAGGTTTCCCCCCAATAAAAATTTTCCCTCCGACTGAAGGTTTCCCCCTAGTTGAAGGTTGGCCTCCCATTGAAGATTGACCTCCAATGTAGGGTGTACTCATCTACGATGGTTGAGATGGAGATTGAGTAACTTCAGTAATCGTGGTTGTATGAACGACTTGACTATCGACGATATGAATGATGGAATGACCAAGTGAAGCACTTGGTGTCTGCATGTGTGGAAATAGTGAAGTACGAAAAGTACTTGACCCATGTGCGAAAGGAGATGTATGCACAAGTGTTTGATTCTAGGTTACTTGGTTCAATGATGTTTTCGGTAAATAAGAACCAATGCCATTAGAAACTATAGGAGTTGTGGAAAAATATAAATTCCCAAGTCCCTCAAGAAAACAAAAATATGATGGTTCATGCCAAAATATTTTTTATTGGTGGAACAAGGCAGTAAAATGTAAGAATAATAAGCATCAAAATATCTTGTGGATGGTGGATCGGTGAGTGGTTGGCTAAGTGGATCAGTAAAAATAGAATTCATTTAACATGTAATTCTTTCTATGAAGGTTATGACCAGTTCGTCAACGTGTTGGGAACTTCTAGGAGATATTCTCCCAATCTCAGAAGTTTGATCTTTGACCATTCCTTCGTAAGAAACATTGTGTTGAGGTTCCTAAACATCATATTCCATACCCTGTATACTGTGAAATATTCGATCCTAAGGCCGACTATGAAATCAAAGAAACACACTCCTAAGAAAATTAAAAGCAATCAACCAAGAAATAATAGGCTCGAGGATCTTCCAAAGATGGGATGACATTCCTCCAACAAATAAATGAGAATAAATTACCTTGAATTCCATGTAACAACCCTTCTCGGTGCAAGCAACCCTCTCTTTTGCAGGATCAATCTCCAAGGGTACTGAGAGTGTGATACGACATCTACCCCAGGTACCATGGGAATCCCCCCACATTCACATATGTATATACCTAGGAAATGCAACTAAGGATACCAACTTGCAGTTAACCTCCGGGTAGGTACATTGGACATTCAAGACTGAACATATGGGAAAGATATCAAAGTCTGAAATTATTCCATAGGATTGAGGACAAGTGGACCAGTAGAGTCCAGAGGACCCATTAACCAAATGATTCAATGAAACTTCAGAAAGGACCCCCAGTATAGGCTCTTTCCACTACGATTGGTCAAGATTTGGAGGGGTAATCTTCGTCACTCTTCCGCCTGTGACCTTTTGTTTAGCCCCTGTGTGAGAGGGGCTTCTCGGATATGCCTATATGAAAGTTGGATTTGTTCACTATTTAGTTCTCTACAGTCTGTTTAGTAGTCTTGGATAATTTACTCACTTTTCCTAGTCCAAATACCCTAATTATGTGCTATTGGTGTGCTAAAACCAAAAAAATTTCTAGTTGATTTTATTAGCACGTGATTGATTTTAATGGATTTTACTCAATAGGTTCATGGAGATGAAACTAATTATGTGTGAGAGAATTGAATATGATAGAATGCAAAATAATGAGATGCAATACGTTATTTTCAATGGATTCTATGTATGGGAAGGAGAAGAGTTATATTCTTCTTAACACAAGAAAGCACTCAAAAGAATGCAACTTTTTCAATTTCTGGGATCAAGATGATGCCAAAATATCAAAAAAATGTTTTTGAAAACTAAAATGAACATGCAAAACTATCTCCTTTTCCAAACATATACCAAAACAAATTCCCTAAATAATGCAAAAAAGTCTTTGTTTGATTATGTATGCAATGAGATATGCAAATTTTTTTGTGTCTTAACTTTCAAATGGAATGAAAGATATCTATGTTCGACACAAAGAAATACAAGGAAAAAAATAAATAAAAGAAAGTGCACTCAAAAGTGATGAGAAATGAAAGAAACAAAGTGTGAGATAACTCGTTCAATCAAGAAATCAAATATGCAAAAGAGAAAGAAGACAAACACTTATGAAAATCACCAAAACATGAGCAACAAGAAACAATATTCAAGATTGAGTTGCGACAAACAAGAGATTCCTAATCATGCAGAAAAGTGAGATGTTTCAATGAATACAAAAAGGAATCAAAACCAAACAACCTTTGCAAACCCTAGTTGATTAGATCTCCTAAACAATCAAGAAATATGAAAGCTTTGTGAGACAAAGATCAGACAACTGAAAGGAAGGATGTACCAATGGATATAGTTAACCCAAGGGGACCACAAATAGAAGAAATTTTCAAACTCAAAGAAGGAAATTAAATTGAGTGATAAATGTCAAATTATAAATCAAACAAATTCAAAGGCCAACTAGAAGACTCTAGGAAAAAAACCTCTTAAAACCAGACTGAGAAAAGAAAGGAAGAAACTAGCAAACACACTTGAAAAAGGATGTTGGATCCCCTATTCTCAAGGATATAGATAAATATGGTACCCCCTAGGAGGCTTAGGGGGAGTTCCAGTAAGCTAATCGCACCCCTTAAGAGGCTTAGGGGGAGCTTTAGTCAATCTAATGGTGCCCTAGTGTGAACTACAGGGGAGTGTCAGTTTCTGAAAATGGCTTCCAGATTCTTAGAAGCAACATAGACCCAGTCAATGGCTATGTATACCCTTCAATGAGGAATAGGGAAAGGGAAATAAATTAGAATCAAGAATCAAACAAGTAATATCTAATCACAAGCAATGGATTCAATATGAAACAAAGGAAAGACTAGTCAAAGTCCTTCCCCAATGGAGTTGCCATTTTTTTGTTGTGAGAAATCTTACCCTGAAGAAAGGATAAGCTTCCCTTTAGACCAAGACCCCTATCTTTGGTCCAAAGACAGAAGTGAACAATTTTTATTAAGATTGGTTGTCATTGATGTCAACCCTTGAAGAAAGCCTCGTGGCACAAGGTTTGGGTAATGGACCTAAGATTGTTTGATGTAAAGATGACGCATTATTGTCTTGTCATGGTTGATAAGAAGTAAAAATGGATGAACTCCAAAGTGGTCCCCTTATGGTGAAATCCCTCATGGAAAGATGCTTTGCAGAGTGAGAGAACCCATGTTTATTTGAGGAATAATGAAATGAAGGATAGTGAATGTGTGAGTGAAACTATCCTAGCTGGATAGTGCTTTTCATGTCATTTCCGATGGTACGTGGTATGTCACATAACTCCTCACGGTTAGAGAGTTATGACCATATGAAGTTGGAGAACCCTCATGAGTCTTATAGAAGCCCCCAAGAGTCAAAGTGCTTTACAAAAAGAAATTATTTTAAATGAAGAAGCCCTAAAATAAGGAAAGCGTAAGGCTACATGAAGATATAAATAAGAGACAAATATCACTCATAAAAACACACTTGTACATATTTTATATCTATTTTATTATGTAAATATTATTTTAAATACTTGTGGATATATCTGAAGTGGCGAACGTCTAAGGTAGCATGAAGGGTTGATGGTGAAATTCTCAGATTCACAAAAAACCCTATTTTCTGAGGCGTACGTTGGTTGTCTGTGTATAGGGTGAGTACACGTACATAGGTTGGTTGTGTATAGGGTGCATACGTACGCAGGCTGGCTGTGTATAGGGTGTGTACATGTACACAAGATTTCTGTGTATAGAGTGAGTACATACATGGGTTGGTTGTGTATAGGGTGAGTAGATGTTTATAAAACCATGAAACTTGAGAATATGAAGGTGTAGAAGTTCTAGATTCTGAGATCAATGTAGTGTACCTTTTCACACTACCGAGGGTTTCAACCTCTCAGTTACCATTCTGTACACGGAATTTTACATAATTCGTGCAGACATTATGAGCAAATGCATTTAAACACCATTAAACACATTTATATTACAGAGTGAAACATATCTAGTTACTGTTATAATTAAACATTCCATAGCATTCCACAGTAACTCATTTACACAGCGGAAAACATGATACATGAATAGCACAGTCATGCCAAATGTGATAAAAACATAATTCAGATACTTATCTTTGAACAACTGTAGAATTCACCAACCAAGTGCAGGCCTTCCACGAACCTCCCAGCCTTAGACCACACTGTTCATCAGCTCAACAGTGGGTCACCCCCGACTAATATTGTTCATCACCACCGGGTCACCCCCGAAGCCGGGACCGAGCTCCACCCTCAAGGCAAGGAACTTGTAGTTAGGTCGAGGTTGGTGGTGGAAGATGCAGTACATACACAACACTAGGAAGAAAGCTCTCCCAAGAATCTCCCACGCTCATTGCCCACAAA
Source organism: Picea sitchensis (assembly GCA_010110895.2). Lineage (NCBI taxonomy): Eukaryota > Viridiplantae > Streptophyta > Pinopsida > Pinales > Pinaceae > Picea > Picea sitchensis. Next base: position 15,844 of record SNQJ01S0070870.1, read on the forward strand.
CCCTCATTCCCACATGCCCGTTCCACCCCTGGAGAATACACCTTCTCTGCCACCTAGACGGGCCTTCTGCTTCCGGGCTCTTTTTACCTTGGGTTACAGAACGTAATCGATAGGAATTCTCTGGCTCTGTGGCAGCTACCGGGTTTCTTCTAGGATTTCTCTCCTTCCTCTGCTCACTATCTCACCTGGAGGGAGTCGCTTACATGCCAACAAGCCTCACGCATTCCAAAGACTACGGTCACAACAATCCACAAGAAACAAAGACAATACTTCCAACAACGGCCTGGCAATCACGGAATGATCTCACGGACATGATTTCGGAACAGGGCTCCACGCACAGGCTAGCTGAGCTTTTCCCGAACATTCAGGGATTCTTCCACTGGAGTTCAAAATAGGGTTCCGGTTTAGGAAATGCGCCTGAAGCTGCTCTAGAACAAAACACGTACTCATAGTTCTGTGGGCATGGGTGTACACAGCTTTCTCAGCAACACATCTTAACTAAGCCAGATGAATCGTGATATCCGACAGGTCATACTGTTCCATGCTCGAGGTTCGTTCGTAATGGAGGAGAGTGTCCCCTCTCACAGCCATTTCTTCATGCTCTATTTGTGCATGCACCAGGTTGACACTTTGTCACCCCTCGAAATGCATGCATTCCATCCAGAGGCCTCCCACCACTTGGGGAATAACGGGTCCTTCAAAAGGACTTGGATAAAATAATGTGCACATGGATTTTAGGAGTCATTACAGATATTCCGTGCCCAAGCCTCTAGGCTTAGCCCTAGGCTCATCACTCGAAACTCTTCCCACCTTCTAGCTCCTAGTTCCTTGCCCACTCGGTGGACGCCCAGTCCCCCATCACTCATCCATTGTGGTCACCAAGACTGTGGTGTTATATTTTATTGTTGATCTCCATACATAATAGTACATCAATGCTCTTGCCTTCAAACACTTAGGATTCCTGGCTTAACAACCACATAAGCCTTCCACGATACAAAACTTGCTCACCAGCCTATGGAACATTTTTCCAATACATTGCATATATCATGATCCCTGTGAATCTGGGCTCCGCCTTGGGTACATTACAATCCCCCTCCTTTATTTTTTTTCACACCGGCCCTCGCTGCAAATTTACACCGCTTCACGTGTCCTTCAAAATTTTCAAAAGATGCGGGTACTCTACCCATTATAACATCAAACCGCACAGTCCACCGGACCTTTACAGCTTCCCATAGCTCTATTCCGTGAGCTGCTTGTTTTCCTCGTCTGCGCACAGGATGCACTTGCGTGACACCTTCTCGTTCCACCCGAATCACAAATTAACGATAACATGATTACAATTGTACATATTTTTAAGCAAAGGAAACATGAAACACATAGTACAAATATATAGATGCAGTGTAATGTTACGTATGCAACTGGCCCAATCTTTTCTAGTTTTTCAAATGGCCCACAAAATCTTGTCGCCAACTTGGTGCAACTTCCCAATTTCGGGAACTCCCGTTAGCTTTCTCACTTTCAGAAAACATGGTCACCCACTTTGAATTCTTTTTATGGTTCTCGGCATTATCAAAGATAACTTTTCTTCCGGCCCCGGCAGCCGACTTCGTTGATTTTTACTTCATTTGATCTTCCATCTCTCTCTGAGTAGTTCAGGTCCAAATACTACCCTGTCAGCTGGATTACCCAACTCACTGGAGTGTTTCAAATTCTTCCATAAAGTAAAGTTTCACTGGCCTTCATCTTCGAGATGCCGCTTGGTACTCCACATGTCAGGGTACCCTACCGATGTGTAGTCTTCCCATTTCGATGATTTATCCATCACATACATTCTCAAGATGTTCTATTACTCGCTTTACTCTTCTCTCGCCTTCCATCGCACTCGTGATGATATGTTGTAATCGGTTCAGATTCACCAATCCCTGAACAACCCTCTCCGTAAATTGCGGAATTTTAACCTTATCGTGACAATAACACTGTCTTAGGAATTCCGTTCAAGTGTGCAACTTCTTTTAAAGATATCAGCAACATCTCGTTGCTCAGGCGGTTTTCAAGGAATGTACCGGGCGCTTTTAGTAAGTTTGTCCACCACCACCATGATTGAATCATGTTGCTTGCTTGTTCCGGGCAATCGTGATAAAATCTATGGTTACCACATCCCATTTCCAGAATAGGTAAGGTCGCGAACAACCCTACCGTGTCCGTTTCGACCTTCTCGGCGCATTCCATACGATCCGGCGATGTATTCTCGCTAATTTCCTTCATACCCGCCAAAATACGGTTGACGCCGCCACGCTTTTCTGATTTCTAGAGTGTCCAAGATAAGTCACATTATGCATTTCTTTTAGAACGCTACCTTCACCTCCGTCATTAGGCATACACTCGCTTTATACGGCGAAAACTATCTGTTTCCAAGGTGTAACTTTCCTGGTTTGTGGTTTCTCATTCGTTGTAGCTTTGTTAATAGTCTTTTGTAATGCGAAATCGCATTTGCGTTTTCACATTCTATCTTTTCAACTCGGCCATAGCATGCTAATGGTCAGGTATAATTCATGCACTTTTCTCACGAGTGCATCCGCCACCTTATTGTCTTTCCCTTGATATACCGATATCAAAGTCATATTCACGTAAAAATTCCAAACATCTAATTTGTCCGGCATTTAAGGTTGGCTAATCAAAAAAAATACTTCAGACCAAAATGGTATGTTCTCAACTCAAACATTTTACCCATGAGGTAATGTCTCCATTTCAATGCATGGACAATCGGCACGCCTCTAAATCATGAGTGGAATAATTTTTCTCATGTTCTTTTAATTTCCATGACTCATAGAATATCACATGATCCTTTTGACTGAGTTCTTCATTGAGCCCTTCCTTGCACGCATCCGTTCACACTACGTATTCTTTGTTTGAATCTACAATCCTTAGGATTGAAGCACTGCTAGCGCTTGTTTCAACCAAGCAGTTACTCACATTCTTCAAATTCACTAGAACTTCTTCCTTCCTTTGCAAGGAAGATAAAGATGAGATATCTTTGCAACCGCTATGAACTCCTATCCCTCACACCCATACAAAGGATCTAACTGTCACATTCTTGGTGTCGCCACTCTTTGGAATGCACTGTATTCCTTCTCAAGATCCATAGCCATCTCCCCTCTTCGTAAATAATGTGTCCCAGATAATTAATCTGCTTTTGGTAAAATGAGCACTGCTCAATTTTGCATACAAATTGTGTTCTTCAACACCTCTAAAGACCATTCTCAAGTGTTGCTCATGTTCTTCCTCCATATGGAATTGAGTCTGAGATGGAATGGACGGATGGAAGGAATGACCGATGGATGGAAGGAAATGGACAGGAAGGATGGAGGAATGGAGGAAGAGATGGAAGGACCCGGATACGGAGGAAATGATGACGGACGGATGGACGGATGGATGGATGGATGGATGGAAGGATGGAGCGGATGGACGGAGGATGGAGGAGCCCGAAGGAAAGGAGGATGGATGGATGGATGGAAGGAAGGAAAGGATGGATGGATGGATGGAATACGGAAGGAGGATGGAGGATGGATGTAGACGGGATGGATGATGGAAGGAAGGATGGATGGACTGGATGGCGGAAGGAAGGATGGAGGATGGATGGAAGGAAGGATGGATGGATGGACGGAATGGATGGATGGAAGGAAATGGTGAAATGGAGGATGGATTGAAGGACAGGAATGGAAGGAGGATGGATGGATGGAAGGAGATGGATGGATGGAGCCCGGATGGATGATGGAGGGAATGGATGGATGGAAATGGACATGGAATGGAGGAAGGATGGATGGATGGATGGATGGAATGGATGGATGGATGGAGGAGTCTGACGGATGGAATGGATGGATGGATGGACAGGAAGGAAGGATGGAAAGGATGGACATGGACAGGACATGGAATGGACAAAGATGGATGGATTGATGGATGGATGGAATGGATGGCCGGAATGGAAATCAACACAGGTTCCTCAGAAATGCCTCTAAGCCAAGCTCAGGAATAGACATAGACTCATAGTTCTGGACAGGGTACATGCTTTCTTCAGGAAAACACAACTTAATAGTTTCAGAGATGAATAAGTATATCCAGCAGAGGTCGCATCGTTCCACACACTCATAGGTTCTACTGTAATGGAGTAGAGTGTCTCTCATGTGTTTACTTTCATATTTTATGTTTGCATGCACCATGGTTGACACTGTCACCCTGGGAACTGCATATGTTCCATCCGCACGCCTTCCTCCCACCACTTGGGAAATCACCGTCCTTCCAAAAGGACTTGGGATGTACTAATGTGCACATGGATTTTTAGGAAATACTATTAAAAGATATTCCGTGCCTAATCCCCTAGGCTTAGCCCCTAGGCCCATCACTCAACCCCTTTCCCACATTCCAGCCCATAATTCCTTGCCCACCCTATGGAAGCTTAATCCCCCATCACACATTCATCGTGGCCTGGCCTACACCGCGTTTATATTTTGCCACTGATCTTCTTCACAAGTGATATCAACGTGCCTCGCCTTCCAACACTTATAAGCTCTCGCCTAACAACCACATAAGCCTTCCATCTTATACAAAACTTGGCTCACTAGCCTATGAACATTTTACAATACATTGCATATATCATGATCTCAGAATCTGGCTCCTACTTTGGGGAATACCTACAATCAAGCTCCCAGAAGGTCTAGAGTGCTCTACATCAGATCTATCCATCAATTCAAAAGGTATGTCTTATTTCTATGAATAGTTGGATTTCAATGTATGCAACAGGAATGGCAAATGGATATTGGAGGATTCTCCCTAGAGAGACTAGTGGCTACATGGGATATTTTGTATAAGTTAGATCTATAGAAATACAAGGTCGGGCATATTTATCATTGATACTCTTTTTTGAGGCACATATTGTATTTATTGGCATATGGCTAAGAGTTTTATGGTACATGGTTGAGATCTTGTATTTATTGGATGTATTGAGAAGTTGAATATCGAAAGGGGTTTATGACTAATATCATGTGAGGATATTATACTTGTTCATGATTACATATACTTATATGGCACATGACCAGAAAGACATACTTGCCTTGAGAAGTTATGTATGAGGATGCATGCACAAGGTATAGTTACAATATGGATACACAAGGATTGACATACAAATCTATGTGAAAGAAGTTATAAAGGGTCAAGATTTCGCGGAAAGGAAAACCCTAGTTTCATAAGGCATACACACGTGATCTCATAAAAGATAGGGTGCGCGACATACGCCGTCGCGATAACCGACAGGGCACGCATATACGCTGGCCGCGATCACTATAGGTCGTATTTGTTGTGTAATTTTGTAGATACATGTTCACTTCAAGTACACATTGATTATAGGGCAGTTGTACTGCATTGATACGTGTCGCTGGTATAGGTTGATACAGTTTGGAAAATAACAAAGTGATAGGCTAATAGTGGTTCCATCATTTTACTTCTCTAATGACGACATAGACAAAAAATGACAGGTGGTTTTCAGAGACCTCCTGCTGTAGTCGAGAACATGGGGGTCAGAGATTCTTTTGTTGTAGCCAGAGAATCATGAGTTAAGCCCCTCGTGCTGTAGCCCGAAACTAGGGTTGGAGCCTCCCTTTCCAGCCAGTAAAATGGAAAATAAAGGAATTTGGTGCTTTCCATTCAATGTAATTCTTCAAGACATATAAGAAAAACATTCCATGGTTTCTCCCATTTAAGCCAGAAAACTGATGTACTGTGGTATGTATGATTGTTCATTTTACTATTATTGATAAAATTCACATTGGTATAACAATGGTTATTCTTGGAGAAAAAATGATTATAATTACGCTTATTATCGATCACCCTCTCATATATATTAAATCCAACACCGTATCGAGAAGGTTCCTTCAGAATGAGTTTGACCATCAAAGGTAGATCATGGAAAGTACCAACTGTATAAAATGGAATACTATAGTTTGATGGACATAAGTATGCTTTTGGAGCATAAGGATGAAGACATATATACACAGCATGGATTTCAAGTTTGGCAATCAATTATAGATGGATAAACAACACTAGCGCCTGCACCAACAAATGACAAAGAAATGAAACTCGGTGAGAATAATTCCAAAGCTACAAATGCACTTTTGAATGGTCTCGATAATACAATATTCACCAAAGTTGCACATTGTAACCTTCTAAAGAGATTTGGGAAAGCTTCAAAATATTTATGAAGGAGACACAAAGTTCAAGGAACAGATTCAACCAGAGGTCGGCTCGAATAACCAAAATAAAGGAAGATGAGAATATTTGTAGCCTACTTCTTATGAGTCGCCCATAAATAGTGAATGCAATCATAGGATTGGGAGAAGAAATCGAAGAATCTGTAATTGTTCAAAAGGTACTAAGATCTCTTCCTATGATATTCAACCCTAAGATATCAACACTAGAAGAAAGATCAGATCTAAACTCAATAAGCATGGATGAACTGCATGGAATCTTCACAACATATGAAATGAGAATGGAACAAGAAAATCCAGATGTAAAAGAAGTAGTCTTCAAATCATCCAAAAAATAAAAGCAAAAGAAAAAGGAACAAGAATAATATAGGAGCAGCAACGACGTCTCAAAAGATGATGAATAAGTGGCCAACTTAATCAAAAGACTGAACAAGGGAAACAACGATAGGTATAGAGGTAAGCTTCCTTTAATTTGTTTTAATTGTGATGGTATTGGTCATTTTTCTAACAAATGTCCTCATAAGAAAAAGAGAAATGATGAAGGTTACTCAAAAGGAAAACACACATATAAAGGAAAAAGAACTACAAATAAATATTTCAAGAAAATCTTATGCATCAAAGAAAACATATCATCATTAGATGAAGATGAAATCAGTGACAGTGAGACAATAAGAGTTCTATTCATGGAAATAAACAATTCTGACAAAGAAGACTCCGAAGAAGAATATGAAGAAACTAAATAAGGATATGAAGAAGTCGAAGATGAAATTGAAGAGGCATAAGTTGATTATCGAGAAGAATTAATGTGTGCCATACATGGATGATTTTAGGGGCCAAATTTCACTCGTGGGATAATTTTCCATGGTTTTTCCAAAAATGAGATTCTCTATTTTAAAAAAGATTCGCCCAAATTCTATAGGATAAAATTCTTTTACCTTAAAAATCGCCAAAATTTTATAAAAACTATATAAAATCCTTATAAATTTGAATATTTTTACAAAAATATCGCCAAACATTTATAGTTGGCATATGAAGAATTAGTAAGTTTCACCAAGGTTTCTACATTTTAAAACAAATTTTCATCCTTAAAATCATCCTTGGTGCCATAGAAGTTATTAGAAGAGAAAAGAAGAAAAATAAGAAACTACAAGAAGGACTAGACAAGAAAAAATACACTCAAGAACTAGAACAAATGATCACAAAATTGAAGGTTCAAATAGAACAAGATAAAAGAATTGAAGAAGCACTCAAAGAACAACTAGAAGAAAAGGACAAGATCATTGGAAACTTGGAAGAAGAGATTGTTACACTAAGAAAGGATATTCAAAAGAAAAATATGCAGAATAGCTCAAAAGTTCTGGATGACATTATTAGCAGTCAAAAATCTCATCTTGACAAGTCTTGACTTGGATACAATCAGACAGAAAAGGGATCAAGCTCCAAAAAAATAGAGCAAGAAACAAATCCAAAAATCTATGCAGAAACAATCAAAGGGGATAGGAAGATATACAAGGAATATTACAGGGACACTCCTCCACCAAGACGATTTAGATTTTAGAATCAACAACAGACAGACAGGCCTCAATAATTAGAAGGATTCATAAGAGCACCTCCTTTTAGAAGATCTTCAACTCCCAGGTATCAAACTATATTTTTTGGTTTATGTTATGCATGTAATAATTTTGGACATAAAGCTGTAAATTGCAGAGCTAACAATAGGAACAATAACAACTTTGAGAGTCATACACAAAGGGGTTATTTAAGAAGACCTAGTGAAACAAAAAGAAGAAGTTACAATAGGTTTGAATCTTTGAGCACAGAAGTGGAATGTTACAAATGTAATAATTTTGGACACGTGGCCAAAGATTGCAGAATGATAGTCCATCCTAAAGAACCTCAATAGAATAACAACAGTCATAGACAAGAACCTTAGAAAACGACATGGATAAGAAAGCAAGATCAATATAGCAATGAAGAATTCACAGTCACTCTTCAAGAAAAGCAGAAGAAACATGGTTGGCATGTTGACAATGGGTGTTCAAAACACATGACAGGTGATAGAGACAAATTTCTTACATTGTGAAAGGAAAGAAATGGATCAGTCTCCTTCGAAAATGATAATTCAGCCAAAATCATTGGGGAAGGAACAATATGAATTGGAAACAAGAATGAAAAGGCACAAAATGTTCTACTGGTAGAATATATGAAACATATTCTTCTAAGTGTGATTCAAATGTATGACCAAGGTCATAAAGTTACTTTCAATTCACAAACGTGTGAGATAAGAAGAGAAGGTTCAGGGAAATTGGTCAGTACATTTGCAAGAACTTCAAACAACATATATGTCTTAAGTGAAATTGGAAATGAAAAGTGTTGTCTAGGAAAGAAAGATGAAAGTTGACTATGGCACAAAAGAATGGGTCATATGCACTTTAATAACCTTGTCAAAGTTAGCAAAAGAGAAGCAGTCAAAGAAATTCCCCAGATCATGAAACCACCAACACTTTATGCAAGCATTGTCAACAAGAAAAGAAAACAAAGACCATGTTCAAATCAAAGGAATATTCAACAACAAGACCACTATAAATTGTGCATACTGGTCGAGTTGGACCAACTACAACAAAGGGCTTAAAAGGTGAGAGATACTTTATGTTATTATTTGATGATTATACAAGAATGACTGCAGTTTTCTTTCTCAAGAACAAGTCAGAAGATTTTGAAAACTTGAAGATCTACAAGGAAATGGTTGAAAATGAGATGGATTCAAGAATCAAATGCTTGAGATGTGATAATGGCGGAGATTTCACTTCAAAGGAATTTATGGACCACTGTTGCAGTCATTGAATAAAAAGGCAATTCTTTGTTGCTAGGACACCTCAACAGAATGGAGTTGTTGAAAGAAAGAGTAGGACAGTACAGGAAATGGCTTGAACAATGCTAATGTATTCCAAATTGACAGATATATTTTGGACACAGGTAGTGCATACAACAGTTCACATTCAAAATAGAGTAATGCTTATAAACAACACTGATAAAACTCCCTACAAGTTATGGAAAGGAAGACCAACAAATGTGAAGTACTTCAGAGTTTTTGGATGTAAATGCTACATCAAAAGAGAAGATGGAAGAATGGGAAAGTTTGACTCTCATGTGGAAAAAGAAATACTTGTTGGTTACTCAAGTACAAGGAAAGCATACAAGTGTTACAATCTAATATTAAACAAAGTTGTGGAAAGCGTCAACATAACAATTGATGAAATAGGTAGACCATAATCAAAGGAAGAATAAAACAAATAAATGGAACAACTTTTCGAAGAAGAATATGAAAAATAAGTAGAAGAGGAAGATTAAGAGAATCCAATAGAAGAAGAAGATCAAGTTCATCAAGTGTCTCCAAAGAAACCCAGTAAACGAGTACAGAAGAATCATCCTTCAGATCCAATTATCAGGAAAAAAGATGCAAGACTTGATACTAGAAGAAGAATCCGTTCACCAGAACAAACACACCTGACACTCTTATCTACAATTGAACCAAATTGTTTTTAAGAAGACATCAAGGATGAATTTTGGAATAAGGCCATGGATGAAGAATTGGATCAAATAGAGAAAATGACACTTGGGAATTGGTTCCAAGACCAAATAACAAGAATGTGATCGACACAAAATGAGTTTTCAGAAATAACTTGAATGAAGATGGATAGGTTACAAGGAACAAAGATAGATTGGTATGTAAAGGATATGCACAGATTGAAGGAATCGACTTTGAAGAGACATTTTCCCCAGTTGCCAGAATAGAAGAAATCCGTTTGATTTTAGCTTGTGCATGCTCCAAAAATGTCAAAGTATATCAGATGGACGTAAAATCAGCTTTTCTTAATGGGGAACTTGAAGAATAAGTCTACATTGAACAACTAGAAGGATTTAAGTTTTCAGAGAACACAGATTATGTGTGTAAATTAAAGAAGGCCTTGTATGCTCTAAAACAAGCTCCTAGAGCATGGTACTCCAGACTAGATAAGTATCTGCAACAGGCAAGGTTTAGAAAAGGAAGTGCAGACAACAACCTCTACATCAAGGTAATTCAAGGTAATATTTTATTAATTGAAGTTTATGTTGATGTGATGCAGGAGCATCCCTCACGACAAGAAAAACCAACGTGGAAGTAGAAGCCAGCTGGAAAACGTCCAACGCAAGTTTTTGAATTTTTAAATTTTCCCTTGAAGTTGATGCGCAAACATAAATGAGATCATTTAATTATGGTGCCTTGGTAAAAATGTAATCAGACCTCGAGCCATACGCTCTTGTCTGAGATAGACAGAGGCATTTATAGTGGTAGATGCAGGTAGATAGAATTGAATTCTTAGATTAAACAGTTTTAGAGTCCAGGAGGGAAAACGGATATAGACACCCTCATTTGTATTGTTGTAGGATAGTTCAGGAAGAGTTAGAAGACTCTAGAGCATAGGAGAGAAACAGATAACTATCGAAGAACACCCATGTACAGATCTTGAATTAATAGAAGAAGTTGATTCAGATTCATGGCTATTGTGTTATTCTCTGTGTATATGTGTTGAATGCTCTACTTATGAATATTACTTCCTGTTATGCAATTGTTATTATGTCGTGTGTATAATTTCATGTGTTAAGATCGAAATCTGAGAGGAACTGGAATGAGTTTCAATTGTTTCTCTACTTGAGGAAGAATTCCTGCAAGGAGTGCAGTTGAAGTCGTCCACAAGGAGTGCATTGACAGAAGGCTCAGAGAGTTAACTCTTGTTCTCATACCACTAGGAGCGAGATTGGGTTATACAAGCCGTGCAAGGAGTGCGCAGGCTAAGGAAAGTCTCAGTCGTGAAACTGAGCGAAGTATTGAAGGACTGTTGTTATGGGCATACGCAGAGTCAAGGAAGCTCGAACAATTGAAGTGTTCGCAGGCTTGCCGCAAGGAGTGTGTGCAAAGAACCTCGTTGAGGTTGAAGTAATTTAGCAAAGCTCAGGAAGGATAGGCCTCTGAGTCACTGAAGATCAGTGTAGATAAGTGTGAGTTGAAGTCAGGAAGAAACGTCACAGGTTGGCAAAAAGGCGAAGGAATCTCGTGGAGAGATACTCTTTTTCATTTCGTGGATTACCCAAGGAAGAACGGATGGTCGAAATCTTCTGAAGAGATTTCGCGAAGTTCCGAGGATTGTTAGATCTCGCAGAGGTGCAAGGAGGTTACAGAGAGAGGGTCCGAAGAGTTTAAAGCTCAGGAGGGGCAGGGCCATCGATTCCAAGTCACCGGAGCCGTAGGATCTACACGTGGTGTCGTGTATCGGGGACTCGTGAGTTGAAGCCCCAAAGTTGTGCAACAAGAGCAGCGATATCGCGAGACGCGATATCCCTACAATATCAGAGTCGTTCGTTGAGGAGGACGTGTGTAAGGAGATTCTCTCATCTCACAAAATCAGACATTGGAGGACCAAAAGGGAAGTCCTTCAGTTTCATGAGTGGTGAAGTAGCGAGAGATTTGTAGCCATCCATCTGAGTAGGACAGGTGGCAGAGATCGAGAGATCTCGCGAACTCGGGAGTTCACAGGGTGAAAGACCAAGTATTGGGTATTCAGATTCGCGAGGTGCGAGGACATGAAGTGGCGAAGGAGCAAGAGGATTGTAGCCATCCATCTGAGGAGGACAGGTGGCAGAGATCGAGAGATCTTGCGAACTCGGGAGTTCGCAGGGTGAGAGCCCAAACAGTGGGTACCCCAAGTCGCGAGGTTGCGAGGTGCGAGAAAGAGGATAACCATTGGATCCAGATGGTAGGAGGACCGTTGGATCTACACGTGGGATCGTGTATCAGGACCTCGTGAGAAAAGACTCGAGGATCTGGGCGGGGGGATCGCGAGATTGCGAGAAAGCGATATCTCGACAGCTGGAGGATAGTGTGGGCCATAGCAGAGTCGGCGAGTGGAATACAGGTGGCACGAAGCCCTCGGGACCTCGTCGTGAGAAGTCCCGAAGTATCGGCGTTAGGATTCATGAGTTGCGAAGTGTCGAGTTCTGAGGTTTGTGTGGACACATGGCAGAGCATAAGGTGGGACTGCACGGACGACAGGTGGACACGCATTGGCTGGAGACAGAATCAACATTCCATTCAATTCTCGCATCTCAGGGACTCGCGAAATATGAGGGTGAAAGCTTGATAGTTCAACTTGTGAGATTGCGAGGTTGTGAGGTTGCGACTAGTGGAATCCGTCGAGGGAGGAGTCAACTCAGAGTTGACCTATTTCATCTTGGAGGATCGCAATGGGAGGCATAAGAGTTAGACTCACAAAGTCACAAAGGAGTGAGTTGCGAGAGGCGCTAACATTTAAGCCTAGCCCACGGTTGCATGTGGTGAGGGAACTAATAAAGGAAGGAGCTATACCCGTATCGCCTGGTCGGGTATCGCAAGATTTGAGAGGAAGAGTCGGAGGCTTTGAGTCACGAACTCGCGAGACAGCGAGATTTAGCTGATCTCCCAGTGGTAAAGGGGAGACCTCGGGGGAATATTACTATGGGTGCGGGTTTCCCGATAGGGAAATAGAAGGACCTTGGAGTTCTTCGGGCCAAGAAGAAAAATATCCTGTGAGAGCGGACGTGCCTGGGTGGTGCGCTCCTGCGTCAAGTGGTATCAGAGCTTAGAAAAGCTTCTTTGATTTCTATAGAAGAGGAGAAGGAGAATTCACCATGCCGCCAAGGAGAAGGGGTAGACAATCACCCAATCTAGAGGAGGAAAGGGACATGTCCAGAGAAAGAGGTAGGCAAGTACAGAATCCAAACATGGAGAGAGAAGTGCGAAATCTTCGTGCCAGAATGGAGTACATGGAGATAAAACAAAGGTGCAAAGATGATGTAGGAGATATCAGTGAATCCGAAGATGAAGAGGATGCTGGACATGGAGGAGAAGAAATTCTAGCAGAAGATGCAGCGAGCGAATGCTTACTTAAAGCTGTTGCAAGAATGAGTACCAAGGTAAAGATGGACATTCCAGTTTATGAGGGAAATATGGATGTAGAAGAGCTTCTATATTGGATTAGAGCTCTAGACACTTACTTTGATTATGAATATATCAAAGAGGATAAGAAGGTTAGACATGCCGTCACAAGATTAAAAGGACATGCAACCTTGTGGTGGGATGAACTGCAAGCTAACAGGCGTTGCCAAGGCAAGCAGAAGATTAAGAGCTGGGACAGGATGATTGCAAAGATGAAGGAAAAATTCATTCCCAGGGATTATCAAATTTCTCTGTTCAGGAGGATGCAGAACCTGAGACAGAAGCTGATGACAGTGAAGGAGTATACTGAGGAATTTTACAGGTTGAATATCAGGGTAGGTCATCGCGAAAGTAATGACGAAAAGGTGGCCAGGTATATGAATGGCCTGAGGTATGAAATTTAGGATGAAATAAATATGGAAACCATCTAAACGGTGGAGGATGCTTACCAATTGGCTCTGAAAGATGAGGAGAAGCTGAGCCATAAACAAAGTCAGAGGGGCCGAGGTAGGAGTCATCCCAAAGGCAAATCGGTTTCCCAAGATAAATACCAGAAGCCCAAGGATGACTGGAAGAAACCTCAGACTCAGACAAAGAGAGGTGGAAGCTCGCAGCGAGGGCGATATGATGAGAAAAGAGAACAACATACTGAGCAGAGAGGAGGATATGATGATAATAATAGGTTTCCTCGTACCAGAGGTAGAGGAAGAGGAAGAGGTGGAGTAATTACATGCTTCACGTGTGGAAAGAATGGGCACAGATCATTTGAGTGTCTAGAGAAAAAGAAGGAAACTGGAGAGACTCACATCGCCGAGGCACAGAGGCGATATGTTGAAGCAGAATACGCTGAAGGCGAAAGATCGCTAGTGATGTGGAAGGTCCTTTTGACACCAGAGAAGGAGATGGAGAACTCAGCGCAAAGGAACAATGTTTTTAGGACTGCTTGGAAGACCAAGGATAGAGTATGCAAGGTCATCGTGGACAGTGGAAGTGCAGATAATCTCGTTTCAACCGAGATGGTAGAAAAGCTGGAGCTGGAGACAACTGATCACCCGAGTCCATACAAGGTTTCATGGCTACATAAGGGACATTAGGTAAATGTCACTAAACGGTGCTTTGTTGACATCAAGATAGGAGGATATAATGATAAAATTTTATGTGATGTTATTCCTATGGACGTCTGTCATTTATTGTTGGGTAGACCATGGCAATATGATAGAAATGTAATTCATGATGGGAGGATGAACACCTATACCCTGAAGAAGAATGGGAGGACTCACATGGTGTGTCCAATTGAAGATAAAGAGGCGAAGACGGAGGTAAACAACACAATACTTCTCATGAGTGGGAAGGAACTTCTTACAGAAGTTAAAAAGAAGGAGGACCCACAATTCTTTGTGGTCAGAAAGCCAAGAATTGTTCTGACTAGCACAAGAGTGGATGATTTACCAGGAGAAGTTCAGGAACTATTGGAAGAGTTCGTTGATATTGTAGTGGACGAATTACCTCGTTCATTGCCACCGATGAGGAGTGTGAGTCATCATATAGACCTCATACCAGGAGCTAGTTTGCCAAACAAAGCCGCGTACAGATTGACGCCGCAGGAGAATGAAGAGGTTAAAACACAGGTCCAGGATTTATTGGACAAAGGTTTGGTCAGAGAAAGCTTGAGTCCGTGTGTTGTTCCAACAGTACTCAGTCTGAAGAAAGACGGAGGCTGGAGGATGTGCACTGATTCAAGAGCGATAAACAAGATAACTATCAGGTATAGATTCCCATTGCCAAGGATGGATGATCTAATGGATTGCTTAAGTGGGGAATTTTTTTTTTCGAAGATAGATTTGAAGAGTGGATATCATCAGATTCGTATGAGAGAAGGTGACAAATGGAACATTCAAGACAAATGAAGGTTTGTATGAATGGCTTGTTATGCCGTTTGGCTTGACGAATGCACCAAGTACCTTTATGAGGTTGATGAATGAAGTCCTGAAGGAGTTCATCGGGAAATTTGTCATCGTGTATATGGATGACATATTGGTTTTTAGCAAGACAAAGGCTGAACATTTGAATCATTTGGCTATTGTGATGAAGAGATTACAGCAAGAGAAGTTGTTGATAAACATGAAGAAGTCCTCATTCATGAAGACAGAACTCATTTATTTGGGATTTGTTATATCTGCAAATGAACTGAGGATGGATCCAGATAAGGTGGAGGTAATCAAGAATTGGCCATCACCGAGGAACATATTTGAGGTGAGAAGTTTTCATGGATTGGATAGTTTCTACCAGAAATTCATTAGAAATTTCAGTGGGATTAGTGCAGCAATGATGGACACAGTGAAGAAAAGACATAAATCTTTTCACTGGACAACAGAAGCTGAAAGGAGCTTCAATCTATTGAAGCAGAAGATTACGGAAAAACCGGTTTTGGTGTTGCCGGATTTTCAGAAGACATTCCAGGTAAAATGTGATGCAAGCGGGTTTGCCATAGGAGCGGTCTTGAGCCAGGAAGACAGGTCGATTGCATATTTCAGCGAGAAGCCGAATGAGGCAAAAGAAAAATATTCCACATATGATAAGGAATTCTATGCCATCATACAGGCATTGAAGAAATGGAGGCACTATTTGATTCCAAAATAATTTGTTTTATATAGTGATAACCATGCATTACAATTTGTAACTCAACAAGATAAGTTGAATCAGAGGCATGTTAAATGGGTTGAATACATGCAAAATTTCACTTTTGTGATAAAACATATTTCTGGTACTGCTAACAAAGTTGTTGATGCTTTGAGCAGGAAGTGTTTGCTTTTGCAGGAGTTCAAAGTCAGGACGTTAGGCTTTGATGAACTTAAGGACATGTATGCAGATGATTCAGACTTTAAGGAAGCTTATGAAGCAGCTGAGAATCCATTTCTCAGAGACAGAAGCCAGTGGATAGAGTATGTCATCTAGGATGGATTGTTGTTCAAAGGAATTCAACTGTGTATTCCAAACTGCTCCATGAGGGAGAACTTGTTGAAAGAGAAACACAATGGTGGATTAGCAGGACATTTTGGTCATGATAAGACATTTGAAAAGCTGAGCGAGTCATACTTTTGGCCAAGGATGCGGTCAGAAGTCAAGAAGTTTGTGGATAGATGTAGAATTTGCCAACATTCAAAAGGAAGGAAACAGAATGTTGGTTTTTATCAACCATTGCCCATACCTGAGAGGCCGTGGGATGAAATTAGCATGGATTTTGTATTGGGATTTCCTAGGACACAAAGAGGACATGATTCGATCTTTGTGGTGGTTTACAGTTTTTCCAAAATGGCACATTTTATCCCATTCCAGAAGACCAGCGATGCGACCCACATCGCAAATTTGTTTTTCAAAGAGATTGTTCGACTCCATGGATTGCCAAAAAGCATAGTCTCGGACAGGGACACAAAATTCACAGGGAATTTCTGGAGAACATTGTGGAAGAAGCTAGGAACTAATTTGATGTTTAGTTCTGCTTATCATCCTCAGACAGATGGACAAACAGAAGTGGTCAACAGAAGTTTGGGAGACTTGTTGAGGAGATTGGTGACAGAGCACCATAGCAGCTGGGATAGCATATTACCGCAAGCAGAGTTCACATACAATGACTCAGTGAACAGGAGCACAGGAAAAAGTCCATTTCAGATTGTATATGGAATGTAGCTGAGAGGATTTTCTGAATTGAGGGATTCAGAATATACTGCGACTAGCAGCGCTAGTGCAGAAGAATTCGCTGAAGCAATGAAGGGACTTCACAGCCAGGTGAAGGAGCGACTATTGAAGTCAAGTCAGGAGTACAAGCGCAGAACAGATCAGCATCGGAGACAAATTCAGTTTGAAGTTGGGGATCTTGTTTTGGCACATTTGAGGAAGGAAAGGTTCCCGAGAGGAACATACAACAAGCTGAAGATGAAGAAAATTGGTCCATGAAAAGTCTTGAAGAAAATGGGGCAGAATTCTTATGAAATTGAGTTACCGGATGGGATTGGAATATCTCCGATATTTAATGTTTCGGATTTATATCCATATAAAGATGATAAAGAAGAAGCAGAAAGTGATGATCAACCAGAGGTCTAGTGGTAGAAGCATATGCCAGTTGCAAAGAGGCCACAGATGGAGCAGATACTGAATAAACGAGTGGGGAAGAAAACCAGAAGGAAAGAATATTTTGAATATTTGGTCAAGTGGAAGGGACATCCAGTTGAAGATGCCAGCTGGGAGACTGAAGCAGAAATTCTGAAGCATGGACATACCGTGCAGGAGCTCATGGATAGGAGCCCATGAAAATTTTCAAGCGAGGGAGTATGATGCAGGAGCATCCCTCACGACAAGAAAAACCAACGTGGAAGCAGAAATCAGTTGGAAAACGTCCAGCGCAAGTTTTTGAATTTTTAAATTTTCCCTTGAAGTTGATGCGCAAACATAAATGAGATCATTTAATTATGGCACCTTGGTAAAAATGTAATCATACCTCGAGCCATACGCTCTCGTCTGAGATAGACAGAGGCATTTATAGTGGTATATGCAGGTAGATAGAATTGAATTCTTAGATTAGACAGTTTTAGAGTCCAGGAGGGAAAACGGATATAGACACCCTCATTTGTATTGTTGTAGGATAGTTCAGGAAGAGTTAGAAGACTCTAGAGCATAGGAGAGAAACAGAGAACTGTCGAAGAACACCCATGTACAGATCTTGAATTAATAGAAGAAGTTGATTCATATTCATGGTTGTTGTGTTATTCTATGTGTATATGTGTTGAATGCTCTACTTATGAATATTACTTCCTGTTATGCATTTGTTATTATGCTGTGTGTATAATTTCATGTGTTAAGATCGAAATCTGAGAGGAACTGGAATGAGTTTCAATTGTTTCTCTACTTGAGGAAGAATTCCTGCAAGGAGTGCAGTTGAAGTCATCCGTAAGGAGTGCGTTGACAGAAGGCTCAGAGAGTTAACTCTTGTTCTCATACCACCAGGAGTGAGATTGGGTTATACAAGCTGTGCAAGGAGTGTGTAGGCTAAGGAAAGTCTCAGTCATGACACTGAGCAAAGTATTGAAGGACTGCTGCTACGGGCATACGCAGAGTCAAGGAAACTCGAATAGTTGAAGTGTTCATGGGCTTTCCGCAAGGAGTGCATGCAAAGAACCTCGTTGAGGTTGAAGTAATTTAGCAAAGCTTAGGAAGGATAGGCCTCTGAGTCGCTGAAGATCAGTGTAGATAAGTGTGACTTGAAGTCAGGAAGAAACGTCGTAGGTTGGCGAAAAGGCAAAGGAATCTCGTGGAGATATACTCTTTTTCATTTCGTGGATTACCCAAGGAAGAATGGATGGTCGAAATCTTCTGAAGAGATTTCACGAAGTTCCGAGGATCGTTAGATATCGCAGAGGTGCAAGGAGGTTATGGAGAGAGGGTCCAAAGAGTTTGAAGCTCAGGAGGGGCAGGGCCGTCGATTCTGAGTCACTGGAGCCGTAGGATCTACACGTGGTATCGTGTATCGGGGACTCGTGAGTTGAAGCCCCAAATTTGTGCAGCAAGAGCAGTCATATCGCAAGATGCGATATCCCTACAAGATTAGAGCTGTTCATTGAGGAGGATGCGTGTAAGGAGATTCTCTCATCTTGCAGACTCAGACATTGGAGGACCAAAAGGGAAGTCCTTCAGTTTCACAAGTGGTGAAGTAGCGAGAGATTTGTAGCCGTCCATCTGAGTAGGACAGGTGGCAGAGATTGAGAGATCTCGCGAACTCGGGAGTTCACAGGGTGAAAGCCCAAGTATTGGGTATTCAGAGTCGCAAGGTGTGAGGACACGAAGCGGCGAAGGAGCGAGAGGATTGTAGCTGTCCATCTGAGGAGGATAGGTGGCAGAGATCGAGAGATCTCGCGAACTCGAGAGTTCACAGGGTGAGAGCCCAAACAGTGGATACCCTAAGTCCCGAGGTCGTGAGGCGCGAGAAAGAGGATAACCGTTGCATCCAGATGGTAGGAGGACCGTTGGATCTACATGTGGGATCGTGTATCTGGAACTCATGAGAAAATACCCGAGGATCTGGGCGTGGGGATCGCGAGATTGCAAGAAAGCGATATCTCGACAGCTGGAGGATAGTGTGGGCCATATCAGAGTCGGCGAGTGGAATACAGGTGGCACGAAGCCCTCGGGACCTCGCCGCAAGAAGTCCCGAAGTATCGGTGTTAGGATTCGCGAGTCATGAAGTGCCGAGTTTCGAGGTTCATGTGGACGTATGGTAGAGCATAAGGTGGGACCACACGGCCGACGGGTGGACACGCGTTGGCTGGAGACAGAGTTAGCATTCCGTTGAATTCTCGCATCTCAGGGACTCGCGGAATAGAAGGGTGAAAGCTCGACGGTTCAACTTGTGAGATTGCGAGGTTGCGAGGTTGCGAGTAGTGGAATCCGTCGAGGGAGGAGTCAACTCAGAGTTGACCTATCGCATCTTGGAGGATTGCAATGGGAGGCATAAGAGTTCGACTCACAAACTCATGAAGGAGAGAGTTGCGAGAGGCGATAACATTTAAGACTAGCCCACAGTTGCATGTGGTGAGGGAACTAATAAAGGAAGGAGCTATACCTGTATTGCATGGTCGGGTATCGCAAGATTTGAGAGGAAGAGTTGGAGGCTTTGAGTCACGAACTCGTGAGACAGTGAGATTTAGCTGATCTCCCGGTGGTAAAGGGGAGACCTCGAGGGAATATTGTTGTGGGTGTGGGTTTCCCGATAGGGAAATAGAAGGACCTTGGAGTTCTTCGGGCCGAGAAGAAGAAGATCCTGTGAGAGCGGACATTCCTGGGTGGCGGGCTCCTGCGTCATGATGATATTATTTTTGGTAGTGATGATGACAGATTAAGCCAGAAATTTGCAAATGATATGTAGAATGAATTTGAAATGTCGTTACTTGGAGAACTATCATTATTTTTGGGACTTAATATACGTCAAAGAAACCAAGGAATTTTTATTTCTCAAAACAAGTATATCCGAGAAATGATAAAGAAGTTTGGAATGGAATATTGCAAACTAGTTATCACTGTTACATGTCAAAATTACTCAACTGGATAAGTGTCGCATGTTCCTCCGAATTGTCGTAAGTGTCGCATCTTCCTTACAACTTTCGCAAGTGTCGCAAGTTGGTCACAAGTGTCGCAAATGATGTTTGAACATACTGCCATGTCAATGACACTAAGGAGACACTTAAAACATCTCATATGCTTGATTTGAAGAAGAAGAACTGATTTACTGAAGTCAAATAACTCTTGACACCTGAAGAGAGCTCTGAAACAAAGGTTTTGAGGGGGAGCGCTCCCGTATATCAACTCTAGGAGAACTGGCGCTCCCCTACAAGGCTTCAAGGAGCATTATAACACTCCCCTGCCCCTCTGAATGAGCGCTTCTCATCTTGGGAGCGTTGGCGCCCTCCAAAATCTTACCAGGGAGCGCTACAACACTTTGATGCCCCTTCTAAAGGAGCGCTGCCTAATCTGAGACAGTAGTTGGCCCGTTGAGGAGAATAAGGGGAGGATATTTCGAGATTAGGAGGCAGTTGTGTTCAAATTATTGGTTTCATCAAGAGATCCCTGATCTGAGGAGGAAGTTCCTAACTTGTTCTAAAGATAACTCAAGAGGTTAAGCTCCTCTTAACCTATATAAGCAGACTCTATGA